>CM046361.1:24209130-24241953 GCA_025413025.1 Ficus hispida
GGATTTAAGGGAGCATTCATCGGCATGTGCCCTGACTCCGACAAGCAGTTCAAGCATTTATGGTTCTATGCCGGTGGCCGGTGGCTACACGAACAGCTCGCCCGGCAACAACTACCCCGCGCCGAGAGGGTGCCGGTAGTCTTCCGAAGGGGCTACGTATGGACAAAGGCCCCGCACATTCCGGAGGAGCAGCGAGCGATGGTAGAGTCGCTGTATGAGCTGGCCGAGTCCGAGCGTAGCCAGAATTGGTTGCTGCGGTCGGGTAACCTGAGCGAGTTTGGCTGGGTGGGCTCGTCCTCTGCAGCCGGGCAGCCGAGTACGTCCCAGGAAGCCCCCGGGCGGGTCACCCTGGCTCGCATGCCCGCGCCTACGATCCACTAATCATTCTCGGACGGTCGGCGCGTCTGAGGCGACCCCCGAGACCCCCGCCCAACCGTCATCCGAGGATCCGTCCTCCGGGACTTTTGGTCCGAGAGTAGCCGATGAGGACCTCGGATTAGTCATCTGCGGGCTGTACCCTGCAGGGGTCTGCGGATAGAAGGTCGGCGACAGCCCAGCCGAGTATGAATGGACTTTACCAACTCAGTAACTAACCGACTCTCTTCTTTTGCAGAACCAATGGCGGACAAACGGGGCACAAAGCGGCCGACCGACGAGGAGAGGATCGCCCGTCTTCAAAAGATGGCGAAGAAGGGCGATCCAGGCAAGGGAAGGGCCGCGACCTCTGTTCGCCCAGTTCCGAGTAGGCCGCCTCCTGCCGCGGTCGTACAAGCGTTGCCCAGGAGCACGCAAAGTGCATCGGCTAGCCGACCAGCCGAGAGGGTGGAGTCCCGCGCTCCACAAGAGCGGCCGGCGCCGAGGTCCGACCCGCGGCCCGACTCGCGCTCCGACCCTCAGCACGATTCGCGCTCGGCACGCCCCCGCGAGGACCGGCTGCCTCCACCTCCTGCGTCCCGTGTGCGCCGAGAGGATTCCTCGGCTCATAAAGCCTTCGTGTCGAAATTCTTCACCGGGTTGTCCGTCGATATCGCGGAATCGTCTAAGCGTTCCGACGCCGTGGAGGCAACCGGAGACTGCGTTGCGAAGCTGATCGAGGTGAGTTTTGTTGCCGAAAATTTAAATTTTTATTTTTGCTCACACTAACACCTGCTTGGCAGGCACTCTGTCTGGCATTTGCCGGGAACTCGGCTGCTAGGGCGTTTTCTATTCGGGCGCAAGATGATATCAAGCTCGCGGAGCTGATGGCCGAGAACGCACGGAACGCCGAGGCGGAGGCGAAGGCTGCTCGGGATGCGGCATTGGCGGCCACTAAGGCAGCGGAGGAGAAAGCCCGAGCCGCCGAGGAGAGGGCGCGGTCCTCGGAGAACAGCGCCACCGTGTCTGAGTCTGCTCGGCAAGGGATGGAGTCAACCTTACAGCAGGTGCGGGCCGAGCTTGATGCCGTGCGGGCCGAGCACGCACGTTACCTCCAGGTTGCGATGCCTGTTGCCCTCGAGGAGGCGAGAGTTCAGGCCGTCGAGGACTTCCTCGGCTCGGAGGACTTTAGCAACCGTCTCGTGGCCGAGTACCAGGAGGGTATGAGGGACATGAAGGCCGGTTTCCGGGCGGCCAATCCAACTTTGGTCGACGTGAACTGGGCTTTCGTCCCCGAGGAGTCAGGGGAGACGGCCGTCGGGGACGTGCCCGAAGAGGGGGAAGTGTCTGGTGCTACACCAGTCACCGAGCAGTCCGTGCCGCCCGTCGTTATTATTGACGACGCAGACCAGCCGGATCAGGCCCCTCAAGAGCGGCCGGGGGAGGCGCCTTCCGAGGACACACAGCAGGCCGCGCAAGTCGGTGGTTTCACACTTCCCGGCCAACCCGACTAGTCGGCCGGCCCTGTATATTTATTATTATTATATTATTATATATATATATATATTTTTTTTTGGGTCTGGGGGTGCCCAATTTGTACCCCCCTCCTTTTGATATATACAAGCACTTTTGTTTTTGTTTGTTATTTTTGTTTCTGTATCTTCAACACCTTCCCCCCTGGCCGGTTTGGGCGTGATTCGCCCAAGTCGACCTTTGTTCTCGTCATCTTGTCGTCCGAGAACCACAAGAGTTGGCCCGCGAGGGCTGGTGGTCTTGGTCGGGCACGCCTGTTGGTGGGTGCCCGGTCATGGGACTTGGTCCCGTGGTCCGAGAACCACGGGAGCCGCATGTTGGTCCTGGTCGGGCACGCCTGTTGGTGAGTGCCCGGTCATGGGACTTGGTCCCGTGGTCCGAGAACCACGGGAGCCGTATGCTGGTCCTGGTCGGGCACGCCTGTTGGTGAGTGCCCGGTCATGGGACTTGGTCCCGTGGTCCGAGAACCACGGGAGCCGTATGCTGGTCCTGGTCGGCAGCTGTTGGTGGTGCCGGGGGGGGCGAGACACGGGAGCCGTATGCTGGTCCTGGTCGGGCACGCCTGTTGGTGAGTGCCCGGTCATGGGACTTGATCCCGTGGTCCGAGAACCACGGGAGCCGTATGCTGGTCCTGGTCGGGCACGCCTGTTGGTGAGTGCCCGGTCCTGGGACTTGATCCCGTGGTCCGAGAACCACGGGAGCCGTATGCTGGTCCTGGTCGGGCACGCCTGTTGGTTAGTGCCCGGTCATGGGACTTGGTCCCGTGGTCCGAGAACCACGGGAGCCGTATGCTGGTCCTGGTCGGGCACGCCTGTTGGTGAGTGCCCGGTCATGGGACTTGGTCCCGTGGTCCGAGAACCACGGGAGCCGTATGCTGGTCCTGGTCGGGCACGCCTGTTGGTGAGTGCCCGGTCATGGGACTTGATCCCGTGGTCCGAGAACCACGGGAGCCGTATGCTGGTCCTGGTCGGGCACGCCTGTTGGTGAGTGCCCGGTCATGGGACTTGGTTTTGAGTTTCGAGGACAGCGAGAACTGTTGGTGAACGTCATTATCATTATTAATCGAGTCTTACAAAAAGGGTCCACAATTCGAAATTACTGGTAGTAGCGCTTCAGGTGGTCGGCGTTCCATGGGTAGCCGAGCGGCTTGTCCTCGTGGTCGGCTAAGCGGTAAGTCCCTGGTCGGACCACCTCCGTTATCCGGTAGGGTCCGTCCCATTTGGGGCCAAAAGACCCAAGACCGGGCTCTTGCACAATCACCTTCTTCATCACCAGATCCCCGACTTGGAAGGTCCTCGGCCGATATTTCTTGTTGTAGTATCTCGCTACAACCTGGTTGCGAGCTGCAGTGCGAATCAGTGCCTGTTCGCGCTTTTCTTCCACCAGGTCGAGCTCGAGTGGTATCTGATCGGCGTTGGCTTCCTCGTCGTAGTTCTCCGTTCTGAAGTTCGGTAGTCCGATTTCGACAGGGATGACGGCTTCCACCCCGAAGGCCATGGCAAAGGGCGTTTCCCCGGTGGCCGCGCGCTTGGTTGTGCGATATGCCCAGAGCACCCGAGGCAACTCGTCAATCCAAGCCCCCTTGTGCTTCTCAAGGTTCTTCTTCAGGTTCTCCTTGATGGTCTTGTTGGCCGCTTCCACCTGCCCATTGGACTGCGGGTGCCCGGGAGAGGAGAACACCTTCTTGATCCCATACTCGTCGCAGAGCGCGTCGAATTTATTTCCGAATTGCTTTCCGTTGTCCGTGACCACGGTGTGGGGGAGTCCGAACCGGCAGATTATTCCTTTCCACAGGAAGCTTGTACACTTCGCTTCCGTCTGCTGTGCCAATGGTTCCGCCTCGACCCACTTTGTCAGGTAATCTATTGCCACAATGCAATATCGAAGTTGCGATCGGGCCATAGGGAGTGGTCCGATCAGGTCGATGGCCCATTTCGCAAACGGCCACGCGCATACCACCGAGGTGAGCTTCTCAGGGTGAGTTTTGACGGAGCGGGCGAATTGTTGGCACTTCATGCATTTCTGGGAGAACTCCCTTGCGTCTTTGCCCATGGTGGGCCAGTAGTACCCCTGCCGTAGACACTTGAACGCTAGGGCTCTCCCCCCTGAGTGGTTTCCGCAGACCCCGCTGTGTACTTCCTTCATAATGTACTCGGCCTCGGATGGCCCCACACACCGCTGGTAGGGTGCGGAATGTCCCCGGCGGTAGAGTCTCCCGTTGATCAATGTGTACCGAGCCGACGTGTTCCGTACCCGTCGGGCTTCTTCTCGGCTGTCGGGGAGCTCCGACTCGGATAGGTACCGGATGATTGGGTCCATCCATGTTGGGGCGTTCTCGGCGATGAGGAGCTGCTCGGCCCTCTCGGTACTCGGCCGGTCAAGCTTTAGGATTGGGAAGGAGACAGTTCCTTCGAGATCGCTCCCGGAGGCCAGTCGAGCAAGGGCGTCCGCCTCGACGTTCTCGGCGCGCGGGATCCTTGTCAGCCGATGGCTCGAAAATTGGGCAATGAGGGATTTAACCTTCTCCAAGTACTCCGCCATCCGTTCCTCCCTTGCTTGGAATTCTCCCGCGATTTGGTTAACCACGAGCATGGAGTCGCTGAATATTTCGACGTTCTGCACTCCGAGTTCTCGGGCCAACTCGAGTCCAGCAACGACGGCCTCGTATTCCGCCTCATTGTTGGATGCTTTGAAATTGAAGCGCAACGCCTGACTAGTTTTAAAATCGTCCGGGCTTACTAGTACGAGGCCTGCTCCGGAGCCCCCAGAGCAGGAGGAGCCATCTACGAACAGCTTCCAACTTTTACGGGACTCGGGAGACGTGGAGCACCTCTCGGCTGGAAGGGCTTTCGTACGTTCCGGGAACTCTTGGACAACTTGCGGTGGCGCCGAGAACTCGGCTACAAAGTCGGCCAATGCTTGTGCCTTGGTCGCGGTCCGGGGGACGTATTCTATGTCGAACTCTCCGAGCTCGATCGCCCACTTGGCGAGTCGTCCCGACAACTCAGGGTTTTGCAGAACCTGACGGAGCGGGTAGCTGGTCGGGACGCGTATCGGATGTCCTTGGAAGTAGGGGCGTAGCTTGCGGGCCGCCGAGACCAGTGCTAGCGCGAGCTTCTCCAGGGGGGGTATCTTTCCTCGGCTCCCTGGAAGGCCTTACTGCTGTAGTAGACCGGGTGCTGTGTCTTGTCTTCTTCTCGCACAAGGACGGCGCTTACGGCCTTGTCTGAGACGGCGAGGTAAGCGTGCAGCGCTTCACCGGGAAGGGGCTTCGACAGCAGCGGCGAAGCCGCCAGGTACTCTTTCAGACCCATGAAGGCAGCCTGGCACCGGTCGTCCCAGGTAGGCTTACCCTTGGTCTTCAGAGCTTGGAAGAATGGGTTGCACTTGTCCGTGGACTTGGATACGAACCGGGAGAGGGCCGCAATCATCCCCGCAAGTCTCTGAATCTCCTTGGTTGTCCGAGGGGGTTGCAAGTCGATCACGGCTTGGACCTTAACGGGGTTTATCTCAATTCCCCGGTGGTTTACCATGAACCCGAGGAATTTTCCGGACCCTACGCCGAATGCGCACTTCTCGGGGTTGAGCTTCATCCTGTACTGGCGCAGGATGGCGAAGCAATCTCGTAGGTCCTTGATATGGTCGCCGCTCTGCCGACTCTTCACTAACATGTCGTCCACATACACCTCCATGGACTTCCCCATCAACGGGGCGAACATTTTGTTCATCAGCCGCTGATAGGTTGCTCCTGCGTTCTTTAACCCGAACGGCATGACCTGGTAGCAGTATAGCCCCTGGTCAGTGGTGAACGCCGTCTTCGCCTGATCGGCCCGGCTCATGGGTATTTGGTTGTACCCGGAGTAAGCATCCATGAAGCTAAGCAGCTCATGTCCCGCGGTTGCGTCAACGAGTTGGTCTATTCTGGGGAGGGGGAAGCAATCCTTCGGGCATGCCTTGTTCAGGTCGGTATAGTCTATGCACACGCGCCACTTCCCAGAAGTCTTCTTGACCAGCACTACGTTGGCCAACCATTCCGGGTAGGCTACCTCTCGAATGAACCCGGCCGCCAGCAGCTTCCGCACTTCGTCGTTTATGGCCTTGTACCGCTCCGGGTTGAAGGCCCTTCTTCTTTGAATCACGGGCTTGTGCCGGGGATCGACGTTAAGATGGTGGCACATCACAGTTGGGTCAATCCCAGGCATGTCCTCGTGTGACCAGGCGAACACGTCCTTGTGTTCTCGGAGCATGTCCTCTAGCGCTTCTCGGGTGCTCGGCTCCAAGCCCGAGCCGAGCATCACGGTCTTCTCGGGTGACTCGGGGTCTAGCCCGAATTGAACCAGCGCCTCACCGGGGTAGGCGCGGACCTCCTCCTCCGGAAGCCTTGGGTCAAGGTCACCCAGGCGTGCGACCGCTTTGTCGGAGAAGTCAGCTTTATCGATGGCGATGATGGTGGCTACCACAGTTGGGGCGGGGGTCCGGCACACCTTGTTTACCGCCTCCATGTAGCACTTGCGGGCAACCTCCTGGTTCCCGCGGAAGATACCCACTTTCTCACCAACGGGGAACTTCATGGCTAGGTGGTAGGTAGAGACCACCGCCTTTAGCGCGTTGAGGGTCGGGCGTCCTAGGATGACGTTGTAGACCGACGGTCGGTCTACAACAATGAATTCCACCATCCTAGTCACCCTTTTCGGGCCGTCCCCGATCGTAACCGGGAGGCAGACGGTGCCGGCGGAGTGCACACAGTCACCGGCGAACCCGTACAGTGGTGTCTGAGCGGGTGTCAGAACAGCCCCATCAATCTTCAACTTCACAAACGCGTCCATAAACATTATGTCGGCGGAGCTCCCGTTGTCGACCAGGACGCGTCGAATAACGTTGTCGGCTACTCGGATTTCACCTACCAACGCGTCGTTGTGGGGGTGGAGCAACCGATCGGCTTCATCGTCCGCGAACGTGATGGTAGTATTGCTCTGGCGGCATATCTTTGATATGTGCTCCGCCATGTTTATGTGCTCCCCACGAGCTAGCCGCCTAGCCTCACGGGCGTAGGCTCTCCGGCTGCTGGCCGTATCGCCGGTGGCGGTGCCACCGAAGATGGTGTGGATGATGTGCTCCTCCCCGCGCTTGCCTTCCCGGTCACCGGGGACCGTGCTCCGCCCTGTGCTCGGGCCAGCCGGGGTGATCACCCTTTCGACGAACTCTCGCAGATGGCCCTCGCGTATCAGCGATTCGATCTGGTCCTGGAGTTGCACGCAATTCCTTGTACTGTGACCGACATCCTTGTGGAAGTGGCAGTACCGACTCTGGTCTCTGCGAGCGCGCTCGGTCCTGAGGAGTAGCCCCTTGCCTGACACCTGTGTCAGGACGTTCTCAATAGTGGTCACCAGCGGGGTGTACTGGTGGAACTTCCTCTGCGGCGCAGGGCGAGGGGGAGCCTCCGCTCGGTTGTCCCTAACCGGCGTTTTCCCCCTCTCACGCCGGGCACGATCGGCGGCATTTCTCTCTGCCCTTCTCCCCGAGGACCTGGGCTGTTCTCGGCCACTGGGTCCCCGTGTTTGGTCATCTCCCCCTCGTTCTCGGATCTCTAATCCTCGTCCTCGGACGTACTCATCGGCCTCCGCGTGCCTCCAAGCGATGTTCCTTAGCTGGGCGAAGGTAGGCGGCCTGTCGTAGGCCAGCGTCCAGACGAGACGGGCGTCCTTGACACCTTCTCGGAATGCTTGGATTAGAATGTCGTCGGCGCAATCTTCAACCTGTACGACGGCCGTGTCGAAGCGCTCCAGAAATTTCTTCAGTCTTTCGCCCTCGCGTTGCTTGACGCTGAACAGGTGGGAGGCGCCTAGCTTCCTGGCGCGGGAACCCAGGAACGCGGCCGAGAACAAACTCGACAGCTGTCGAAAGCTGCCAATCGAGCCAGGGGAGAGTCTACGATACCACTGCCGGGCCGCCCCGGTCAGGGTGAGGCAGAAGGACTTGCAGAGTGCAGCTTCATTGGCACTCTGGATCAGCATGTGCGCCCGATAATTTTCTAGGTGCTCGTCTGCGTCAGTGGACCCATCATAAGATGGCACAGCCGGCATCTTGAATCTGCTCGGGTATGGGGCTTCCATGATGTCCGCAGTGAACGGCGGGTCGGCTGCTCCGGTGGGTTCGAACCCGTACTGCTGGCCGACCAGCCTATCAAGCTGCCGCTGGATGTGGTCTAGGCGGCTGTCCGCGATCTTCTCGCGGTCTGCGGTTTTCTCGGTCCCCACGGTCTTCTCGGGGTCTGCGGTCTCCTCGGGTAGGCTCCATGGACGTGTCCCGGCCCAAGCGGCGGTAGATCTCCGGGCGGCCCAACCGGCCGAAGACGGACGTGTTCCCCAGGGCGGCTATGGTGTCCTCTGGGCTCCGATCGTCGGGATCCCTCGCCGGAGCAGGCTGCTCGGCTGGTCCGGAGTCGGCTTCTCGGGTGTGCCGGCTCCTCGAGCGTACTCGGACGGGCTCGTCGCCTTCTCGGTGCTGCCTGCCGAGGTTCTCTCGTCTCGGCTGGTCGCTGTCGCGGTCATCCGATGGGGCAGGGTCGCGGCGCCTGCCAGCGGTCTGGGGGGCCTACTAGGCGTGGACTCGGCTTCCTCCTCATGTGCTCGGGGCAGTTGGACATGGTGGGATTCTCGAATGGCTTCCATGAGCACCTGGACAGTCTGGGTTAGTGCCTGGACGTTCCCGGTCAGGACTTCCGTTGCTGTCGGCCGCCGCTGCGCCCGGGCCCCGCCGCGGCGCTGGGTCTGTCGGGTTCCCCGGGAGTTCGAAGGGATCGTGTTGTCTTGTTCCCGGACCTCTTGGTTTCCGTGCTCGTCCATAGCGTACACAATGACGGTGCAAGGTTGTTGAATGCTGGAAAGGCGAAGGCCCTCCTTCTAGCGCCAAAATGTTGATGCCAGAAATGGTTCCGGCAACAACACCCAGTGTAGTCGGGTAATCGGATCAGGTCTGGTCAGTCGCTCTGCCGTCGGTCACCTGCAAAAAGGAAAGCACCTCGGAATGAGGGGGACACCGGTGTGGTGTCCGCCGTGGGCACTCCGATGCTTAAGTCAGTCCGGGAACTGGAGAGCAAGGGGAGAGGCAGAGCTTTCGGTAGATTAGATGATCGTACCTGAACTTGGAGATTTCCTCCCTATTTATAAGTGTTTGGTGGGTCAAGTGCCTGAATTGACCCGACCGGGGCGGCTACCGCGGACCCCTAGGGGCTAGGCACCTCATAGACCCTCATGACCTGGGGGATCGGTCAACTGAGGCTGTCCATCCCTGACACAACACTGGAGGTGGATAAACGTCCCATCGCTGCAGTCATCAGGGCAGGTAGTGGCAGGTGACGTGACTGGTGTCAGTGGTAGGTAAGGCGGCGTAGGTAATTGCGAAATGATGGCGTTGTGTGCCGGGGAGGGTTTCCCCTGGCCTGCAACGAGGGTCCCGGGAAGGCCGAGAACCTGGTCGAACTCATCGGCTACTCGAGACGGCCGAATAAGTTCTACAGGGAGCGAGGGATTCCGGGAACTCGGATGTGCTCGGCTACTCGGCAGATCCTCTAGGCGGAGTTCTCGGCCAGGTCTTCTCGGCGGCACAAATACCTTTCCCGGCGGTGTCCGTACGGTAAAACTGATTTGGCACTCAACACCCCTCAATCGAGGTTTTTTTTTAAGGATTCATAGTGAGTGGACGGTTTCACCCTTTTGTTACTGTGCGGACAATTCTGCCTATCTAAGTGTGTCTACCGGTGGTTTTGTGTACAGTGGATGGACTTTTATGCCCTTTAAACCCTACCTTTTGGTCTTCTTTGTTTTTCCCCCGCTCATCCCCCTTTTTCACTCTCTCTCTCTACTGTTCATGTTCTTCTCATTCTCTCTCTCTTTCTATTGTTCTCTCTCTCTTCTCATTCTTTAGATTTATGCCGTCTGAACCCTAGCTTTTGGTCTTCTTTGTTCTCTTTGCCGCTCATCCTCTTTTTTCACTCACTCTATCTGCTGTTCATGTTCTTCTCTTTCTCTCTCATGTTCTTTTTCCATGTGTTTGTTTTCTCCGAATCCTAAGTTTTGATTTTTTTTTTTTCTTATCACTGATTTAGTTTTTGTATGTTTTCTTCATTTTCTGTTGTTGTTCGATTTTTGTTTTGGAACTTTAGATTATAATTTTTGTTGTGTTGTTTTTTCTTCATTGTTGTTTCTATTTGGTTTTTTTTTTCTCCTTTTGTTATTTTTTTGCCCACTGTTCATTATCTCTCTTGGGTTTTCTCTCATCTCCGAACCTTAAATTTTGAATATTTGTAGCTGAAATTTAATTTTTTTTTTTTCGATTTTTGTTGCTGAAATTTTTGTTGTTTCTGATTGTGTTCTCCTTATTTTGATTTCTTTTATTATTATTATTATTATTATTATTATTATTATACTTTTTTTCTTGCATGTAAATGATTGAACAAAAGATTTTTTGATTTCTTTTTTTATTATTATTATGATTATTTTTCATCTATTTTTTAAGCATTTGGCCGATTTTTTTTGTTTCTGTTTTTTTTTACTTCTTTTTTTTTTTTTTTTTTTTTTTGCTGTGCATTTATATAATCAAAGAAAAGTATTTTCCATTTTGTTATTTTCTTTTGTTATTTTCTTATTATTATTATTATTATTATTGTTATTTACTTGCATTTATATGATTCAGGAAATGATGGAAACAAATGCAGAGCAAAAAATTAAAGAAAGAATGGGGTATGTTTTTGTTTTTGCTATATTTATTTCAGTAGTTTTTTTTTTCTTTTTAGGTTTATATAAAATGATTTTTATTTTTTATTTTTGTAGATTGCAATAATAATGGTATCAAAACGGTCGATTAGGAGTATCAAACGACAGATTGAAGACTTTTTCTCCGTTATGTTTATATTTCTCAATTAAGAAAGTTTAGTTATTCATGCTAACTGACATTAATCGATCTTCTTTGCAAGTGAAAGCATTGCCAACAAGATCAAAACCTAAGCAAGAACGAAGGTTTTTCGAATAGTTGGTTGACCAACGGTGAGCCTCTTGTATTCCTCAGGCGGTGTAGGGCAGACATGGCTGAGACTTGAGAGATTGGATGTTCGAGGTAAGGACGAGCACTGAACAAAGTTGCGGCCATCAGTCGAAAGGCGCTGAAGAAATAAGTGACAACTAGTCTGAATAACAAAACAAGCCAAGAAAAAGAGAAAGCGGCAACAGAAACCATGGCTGAAAAGAGACTTTAGACCAAGACTAGTCTAGTATTTATTTATTTGTTTGCTTTGCTCCTACGCCAACCCACTATTCCCTCCGCTGAGTTGAACACCAAGACCCCGTTTTTCTAGACTGTGTTTTTATTACTCTTATATGTTAAACGTCCATTTAAATCTGAATATGCTCTTTTAGTTCATCTTTTTCTTTCTTTCTTTTTTGTTTTTCCTTTTTCTTTTGGCCGAACAGTTTATTACCTCACTAACTTTTAGTATTATCACAAATCAAAGTATTTAGAGGGGGGTGTGGTTGGTGTGGGGGTGGGTGGGAGGCTTTCTATACCATTTTAAAAGCAAACAAACAAGTTGGGTAGTAGTTTTCATTGTTTCTTTTTATGTTAAAGTGGAACAAAACAAATTAACAAATCTCGGACCTCATGAGAAAGCCAGACTACTGTTCTTAACAAAATAACAATAGTCGTTTCCATATATTAGAGCAAACAAACAAGTTAGGTAGTGGTTTTCATTGTTTCCTTTTATGTTAAATTGTAATAAAACAAAATAGCAAATCTAGTCAGACTGCAATGTTATTTTCACAAGGCTTCCTTTTTGGAAAAATAATTGAATGTGAACCTGATCAAGTTGATGTATAGCTGAATTATAATCTTACGTGGAGAAACACAATTGATGATGTCGGCATATTTATACCATGCACGTTGCATGAAATTCACGTTTATCACATTAGATTACGTTGAGTCATGACCTCAAGTGAAAGAAACTTTCACCGAATATAAAATTAACCACTATGTTTTAATTTCAAGTATAAAAGGTCTAGTTTTCCCAACTCCCAAACAACTCAATCCTCTCAAAACAGAAAACCTTTAAGATTTTTTTCCCTATAGATCTACATCAAACATGTCCAAAATCCAACACTCATCATCCTCCAAATGCAACTCGAGCTTCAACGACCTCCGATGGGTTACTCAAATCCGTCAAATGCTCGAAGAAGAGCTCGAGGACGACAGCGAAGTCCCGGTATGCATTTTCAACGTCCCCACGATCCTGATGGCTAGCAATCCGGATTCCTACACCCCACAAGAGGTGGCAATTGGTCCTTACCATTATTGGCGCCCGGAGCTCCATGAAATGGAGAGTTACAAAATAGCCGCCGCCAAAATGACCCAAAAGCACCTCCAAAACCACAAGTTTGAAGACCTGGTTCAACAGTTGACAAAGCATGAGCGCAGGATCAGGTCATATTACCACAAGTACTTGGACATCAGCGGCGAAACGCTTGCTTGGATGATGGCCATGGACGCCTCATTCTTGCTTGAGTTCCTCCAAGTTTACGCCGCCAAAGAAGGGAAGGTCCTAAATAGACTGTCCTCAAGGATGTCACACTTGGTTGACTGCACCGGGAGAAAGTCTGCGCACAACGCCATCCTCAGGGACATGGTCATGCTCGAGAACCAAATCCCACTTTTCGTCTTGAGGAAAATGTTGGAGTTCCGATTCTCATCGCTCGTAGCAGCCGACGACATGTTGATTTCTATGTTGTCGGGGCTCTCTCAAGAGCTTTCTCCTTTCAAGATGGTGGACATTCGTCTCACAACCCCGGTCTCTGATTGCACTCACTTGTTGGAGTTCTTATACAGCATGATCACCCCGAACATCGAATCGCAATCTGAAGAAGTCATCGACATAGACGAGGTATGTCAAGGTGGCGGAGAAGGCACGGATAAAGGTGACAAAGAAAGCTCCTTCAGCAACTCGAATTCCGTGAAACAACTCCTCGCTACCGTATGGAAGATTCTCTCCAAGCTAAACAAGCGTCCAATGCATCTTCTCAAAAGGGTACTTTTCTCAAGACTTATCAAAGTAATTCTCAAACTGCCTTGGACAATCCTGTCCAACGTTCCTGGATTGAGAATGCTAGAAACACCAATTCAAATGTTCTTCTCACAAGTCAATGAGGAAGTCAAGCCAGAAGACGAAAATGAAAATCACAACAACAACAACAAACCACCGCTCATAGAGGAGATAACAATCCCGTCCGTGACCGATCTCTCAAAATCCGGTGTCACTTTCGTTCCGACAACCGGTAACCTCTCGACCATAACTTTCGACCTGAAAACAGTTACTTTTCACCTCCCGACCATCAGCCTAGACGTTAACACAGAGGCCGTGTTAAGAAACCTGGTGGCATACGAAGCGTCAAAAGCATCAGGGCCGTTGGTTTTCACCCGTTACACAGAGTTGATGAACGGGATTATCGACACGGAGGACGACGTGAAGCTGCTGAGAGAGAGGGGCGTAATCTTGAACCGGTTGAAGAGTGACGAAGAAGTGGCAAAACTGTGGAACGGGATGAGCAGGTCGATCAGATTGACCAAAGTGTCCTTCCTGGATAAGGTGATCGAAGACGTGAACAGGTATCACAACGGGAGGTGGAGGGTCAAATTCGGAAAGTTCATGAAGTTTTACGTGTTTGGATCATGGCAGCTTCTCACCCTTTTGGCGGTTGTTCTGATGCTGCTTTTGATGGGATTGCAGGCGTTTTGCTCCGTTTCTACATGTGATCGTATACTTCGTATGATCAGTTCCGACATTAATAATAACAATAATAATAATTAAAACTATTTATCTGCATATGTATATTTATATATATATATATATATATACACCATTGGAGATCAGATTTTCACTGCCGATTCTTTCCTAAGTCCTGTGTGTTGTTTGAACAGCATAATGGATTGGGTTTGTTTGTTTGTTTGTTTGAAAAATTTTCCAGTGATAATTTTGTTTCACAATAATGGCAACAAGTGTGTTATTAATCGATCATGACTCGTTTTGGTGATGTCCCCGCTGGCTCATCAAGTGGGAGGGTTTGAATTGGAGTAGTTTCAAATTTTCATTTCTCATAACTATGTTGTCCGGCAGCTGTTCAGTTTGACGGTGTAACCCATGAAAGAGAGTGGCACAACTCGGGAGATAAAGTGGTACAACTTAAAAGAGAAAGTCCAGCAATGCGGGATATTTGAGCAGCCGTATATGCATGTAAACACACACACTCATTGGCGTTATATCTAAGATACATTCTTACTTGGTGCTGATTTGGATGAGCATATTGAGATTGTAGATTGTATTTGAATGTTTATTCTAATGGACTATTTACATACAACTGTATAATTAAATTGTGTGTTTATGTTAAACATGCATTTAGATAGTTTTTATTTAAAGGTAACGTTTAGAGTGTGTTTAGTAGGAAAGAAAAGTGTAAGGAAATAGAGGGTGGAGAGTTAGTGGACGATTTTGATATTTTTAATTGTTTGGTAGGAAAGAAAAGATGAATGAATGGATTAAGGAAGAGACTCTAAACCCTTCAAAAGAACCCAATTTGGTCTCTCCTAAATTAAAGAGATTGTCAGAGGAATTGCATACCAAATATCATAAAAGAGCAAACCTCTCTCTTCTCTCTTATTTCTCTCACTAGGTGATCTATCAGTCCCTCATTTTCTCTCATTCTTACTCGAGTCACTACTCTCCCAAATCCCAATGTTCTCCACTCTTTTTTCTTTAATTTTCTTATATTTTTCTAAATTGAGATTAAGATGAAATTCAACTAACTATTCCGAATAAACAAAGACGGAAAAAAAGCAAATTAATACTATATACTAAAAGGAAGGGCCTAGTTACTGTTCTTTTTATAGTGTACTGACATTTTTGCTCCTCCCTTATAGTTGCTTTTTTTTTTTTCATTTCCATAGTGTCCAGACAGCTTTACCCCTATTTTTGAGTATAAAGATAATTTTACCCTTCGATTGTGGTTCTTTTTATATGGTAACATTGCTCTTCACTTTAACAATACATAAACATTTTGCCCTTCAATTATAGTTGTTTTCTTAGGGAGCTACAGTAGTTGGATATTTTCACCCTTCTTATGTACGTTTGCACGAATCTGCCCTTCGAAATTAGTCTATGGTGTATTGTGTGTATAGTATTTGGACGATTCTATCTTTATAATCCTAGAATGTCCTTTCTTTCTCTCTCTCTTTCTCTAATGTTCATTTTATTTTTTCTCTCTCTCTACCTCGCCTTATCTCTGCACTGTTCATCTTCTCTTTCTTTGCATCTCTCTTTCTTTGTCTTTTTTTTTTTGCACTGTTCATGCTCTCTTCTATTATAATGCTAATATGTTTTTAGTTTCTCTATTTGATTTAAAGCTTTTTTGTTCTAAATTTTTCTTCTTTTCCTAGTCTCTGCTTTGTATTGTTTGTTTTATTTCCCTAACCCTGTGCGTTTATTTTCTCATCTTCTACTGTACATCGATTTCCTTTTTTTTTTTTTCTTCTTACACTAAAATTTCAAAGATTAGATGTGATCCATTATTGCATTGTGTTTTTGGTCACTTGGCTTTTTCTTATTTTTAAACGCTTTTTGAGTTTAAATTTCCAATCTTTGTTTCCATTTTTTTGTTTTTTTATTGTTTTCTAGTTTTTTTTTTTTTTTTTCTTAATACTTTTATTGTTTGAGGTTTCTACATGTACATAATATGATAAAAATTTCATCTTTTGTTTGGGGGGTTTTTTTAAAATAGTAAATGAAAGAAAAAATGGAATCTATTTTTTTATTTTGTTATAATTTTTTCATTGGGGTTGGTTTTTTCCCCTTCTTTGGAGTCTCTTGATTTTTGGTTTTTTTTTTTATTTTTTATTTTTATTTTATTATTATTTTTTCTCTGTATGGGTATGACTCGAGAAGAGTTTTTTTTTATTTTTTTATTTTTTTTACTTTGATTTTTGCTATTATTATTGTTATTACTATCGTTATTTATCATTTTACATTTTCAATATTAGGAGAAATTTTGGGAAGAAATGAGGAGCTAAAAAAATAGAAGGAAGAATAAGGTATATATGTATTTTAGTTTTTAGTTTTTGTTTCAATATTTTGTTTTAAAAAATAATATATATTGATTCTGATTTTCAATTTTTGTTGATTTGTTTTTTAGGTTGCAATTATAATGATTCAAGATAATTGTATTGAGACGACGAAGAGAAATATTGAAGACCTCTTTTATGTTTTTCATGTATTACACTTTTGGTTTTGCAATTTTCCCACCCCGGGTAATATTTGATTTATTTTATTTTATTTTTTAGTTACTGTGTTTATGATTGCATGCCGTTTTGAAAGTTTATGGTTTGGTTTTTAAATCATAGGTTTTTTTTTTATTTCATTACGAAATTGGTATTTTTAATTTTATTATGTTGTATGTGTGATTTTGTTTTATGTATAGATTGTATTGTTTTGTTTTGTTTTAATAAATAATTAAGCTATTCGACTATATAGGTGTCAGTATTTCATGTTACTTATCGTTCATAGTTTTTGTAATAACGCATATTGTTGCGTTTCTTTGGTTTGTGTAACTGAATTAGTATTTTTAAATTATGATTATTTGATCTGTCATTTTTTTTTTAGATGTAGCTCTTTATTATGTAAAAATTATGTTCTTTCTTTATATTTGAATGAGTTGTTTGACTTTTTTATTCTTTAAATTTCTAGAATTTTAATGTTATTTGTTCTTTGTAGCTTTTGAATTGATACATCTTGTTATATTTTTGTTGATCTGTCCCAAATATATAATATTTCTGAAATACTTTTTTTTTCATCTGTAACTCTATTACTCACTAGAATCTCTTCATCTTTTGTGAGATATTATCGGTCTTGCTGGATTTTTGTATTACTTAGTCACAGCTATACCAATTTTTACAGTTTTTTATTGTTTAGGTTTCCAGATGTTCCATTTTGCTTCATATTTGCATCTTTTGTGCTGAGATTGTCTGATATGTTTTTACTAATATGTTCCTACTATTTAATGCTTCTAAATTATCTTCTATGATATGCAAATATACGATTTCTGTGACTTTTTGACTCTTTAAATTTCTAATTCTTTCATGTTATTTGTTCTTTGCAGCTTTGGAATTGATATATATTGCTATGTTTTTATTGATTTGCCCCAGATATTTAATATTTCTGTAATACCTTTTTCTCATCTGTAACTTTGTTATTTTCTAAAATCTCTCCATTTTTTGCAAATTATTATTGATGTTGTTAGATTTTTGTATTATTTAGTCACAGCTACACCAATTTTTACAGTTTTTTTTTATTGTTTAGGTTTCTAGATGTTCCATTTCACTTCATATTTGTAGCTTTTGTGCTGAGATTGTCTACTATACTTTTGCTGATATGTCCCTGCTATTTAATACTTCTAATTTATCTTCTATGATATGCAAAAATATAATATTTATGTGATTTTAATATTTATTGTGAAATATCACCGGTTTTCTTTTAGTTTTTTACACATGTAACCCTGTTATTGATAATTATAAATTACATTTTATGATCTGTCATATGTTGATTTGCTATAACTCTGTTATTTAGTCACAATTGTCCTCTTTTCTTCTTTTATATATATATATATATATATATATATATATATATATGGCTCTATTATATCTGTATAAAATCCCAGATTTTATATCTTTTCCTTTGAGCAAAAAATAATTTTTTTTTAAATTTTTTTTTATTTCATTAACTAGAGTGTTCTGTTATAAATAGAATATTTATTTACTTGCTATCTTATTCTTACCTTCAACAATTAGTGTGTCTTCTATATCTTGCCATGTACTATGCTTTCACTCTTCTTTTTACTACTTTCTTTGTTACCTTTTGACAACCGACTACTTTGTTTTTTTTCCTTCTTAATTGCTATTTAAGACTCTTTAATACGGTTTTCACTGCCTCTTGAGGCTCGGCTATTTTTGCCCATCATTTTTCTGTGGTGAAGTGGTTTTTCACTTTTCTTATTTATTATTGATGCAATAGTTATAAAAATATTTGACGATCATAAATCACCAATGTTATTGCTTGTACTACCAATTGAATCCCTCAAAGATGTCCCACCACCACTAACACCTTTGGATCCAGAGATACCACAGCCAGAAAGCAAAAAAATAGCACAAAAAAAAAAATATGTTTTACCCAACCCATAATGTAAGAAGTTGAATCAAGGTACATTACTATTCGTAATTTGTTTCAAAATTTTTTAATTTCCTTACTCAACATATATATTCATAAATTACAAAATATCATATAAGTATATTTATTATTATTTCAGCCTTCGACACATCATCCTCCAACATTAATCTAAACATCTTTAGCTGACTTATCCAAAAAACAAAAGAAAACAAAGTACAATTATCTCTTGTATATAATTACATATTATATATCATACTTATTTCAATTTTATTTATAAATATCAAATAATTAATTTTTTTTTCATCATGACAAATCAGAAGAAAAGCCAGAGAAAATTAAACATAATGATAGCATTTCAGCTGAAAATGTTTCACTTATGATAACTTTACTTGTAAACATTTGTAAACATATATATATGTTTGTTTGTATATGTAACTCAGTTATTTTAATATAAATTTAAGTATATATATTCTAATATTTTAATAATAAATACTAAAAAAATATATAAACTTATTACAATTATATTATTTATCTTAATCATCTATATTTATTATATGTTCTCATTTATTTATTTAATTATTTTTCTCCTCCTTATGCGACGCAAGTGTATTAAACTAGTGAAACACTAAAACAGCTCCCGCAAAGCCAAGGCCTATCTAGTGAAAACCTCTTTCTTATTTTCCAACTTACCCATTTTTGCAAAACTTGATCCCGTGGCATATTCTGATTTTGTTTTCTTTCTACATCCAATTTTTCAGTCAAGATTTTGTGTGAATTAAAGGAAGGGAAATTAAAGAAGGGGGTGTTTGCAATGGGGAAAAGTCTATTGGGGTGTGGACCCGCTCGGCTCCTCCACGACGTGGCTCAAGGTTGCCACCTCGTGTCTTCCTCTTCTCTGGGGGTGGATCTAACCGGAGAGGAAGAAGATGAGATCATAAAATTTAAAAAAAAAAAAAGTAATTTCATTTATTATTTGTTTTTTTATTTTTAATTTTACTAAAAAAAAAAAAACGTCAAATGTGGAGTTAATTTTAAATACGTTTCTCAATACCTGCTGCATTTTCATGCTTTTACATTCACTTTCCCTCTCCCAGACTCATTTTCCGCCCAAAGAGACAAGCAATTTAACCATTTTCAATCTCTTACATTCTCTTTCTACGCTACGAGATTTCTTCTCTTATGAAATTTCTAGTTTGATCGATAGTCAGAACTCAAACGGAGCCAATTGGGTAATTATGACCTGAGGTATCAAAGCCGGACGGGCAGACCTCTAATTAATATGATAAATTATGATATCGATTTGCTTGAATGTTATATACATTAATCCATTAAAACATAATAAATTACCCGGTGTGGAATAAAAATTGGGTGGAATAACCGAATTTAATCCAGTCGAATGTAAAAAGAATGTAAAAAGTATTATGGTAGACTATCATACTCACCAGCGCCCAAAGATCGAAGTCCGATACCAACAATCAGAGACAATGTTCAATATCAAAAATATTTTGACACACTATCAAAAATATTCTACTCAGATTATTAGTGGTATTCTATCATCATACCTTTTTTATTGGCAAGAAAAGAACACATTATGTTGACTTTTATCTATCTTATAAGAGGTCAAAGATACTAAAACCATTATAGATGAGATAGTATTTCAGGGGTGTACTCTTTTTAGGGCAATCATCAAAATCAATTAAAATTCTATGCTAGAAAGAGTCACACTATTACAAAAGATAGATTACACGACATTGATCAAATATAGTATTTTTGAAAAGAGTTATAGTAAATTTAATATTGAATTTCAAAAACAATAATAAATAATATAATCAGATTTATAACCACACATAATATAAAAAAATACTCATAATCTTTTCTCCTCTCTCTCTTCTCTTATCTCCACTCACCCTCTCTCACTAACATCTAACTATACAGATAAATCTATTATTAGAAATTTAAAATATCTTATTAATAAATCCATTATTTACTAGAAAATATGAGGATTAATAAATAAAATTGTATCATAATTTATTATCTTTTAAAAAACCTATTATAAATTTTAAAAGTATAGAATTCTACATGCTACAATTTTCCCCCTCAAAATGGGATGCAGCTGCATGTCTTGGACAAGGTCGCTGTAGCAAGCATGTGCCGACAGATGCACGAAATCCACTCCCAAAAATTAAGTAAATAAATAGTAAGTGATAAAATCCACTGCCAGCGGAATATATATATATATATATATATATATATATATATGAGATTGTATGGAAGCAGTGTTTTGGTCGTAAGGTCGCTCGACATCAGAGGTCAAAGCTCCGGCGGAAGAACCACCCCCCAAACGTCGACTACCATCACCACCGATTCTTGATCCGTCACTATATACAAACACAAACGTATGTATTCTTTATTAAGGAAATTAATATTATAGTCAAAGATTTGATGAGTTGTATATTATTCATTTTTGGATGTAAATATTCTGTCCATAACTAGCCCATGTATTTTAGGCACTTGTGATAGAGTATTATTTTCTTCCCTATATAGCTCAATTACGTAGACTGTATGTATTATTATTCTTTCTTAATGAAATTATGCGAAGTCAATTTTTCTCCGGACTATAGTCATCTTAATATTCTTTGTTCTTAACTTTTTAATAAAGCGATCATTTTAACTTCACTCTTTGATTTTAATTAGGGTGTGAATTCATTGGATTTCTCAGGCGTTTTCTTTTCTTTTAGTTCTGTTGATGGCTAAATCGGGACCGACCGAGCAGCCGCCGCCGAGAAGGCAGACCACGCCACGCCTTACCTGCCTTCCCGAGTAGCCGAGAGGGCAGACCACGCCACGCCTTACCTGCCTTCCCGAGTAGCCGAGAAGGCAGACCACGCCACGCCTTACCTGCCTTCCCGAGTAGCCGAGAAGGCAGACCACGCCACGCGCTGACCTGCCTCCCCGGATGGCCGAGAAGGCCGGTCACTTCGCAGACCCCTTCCCACGCGTTAGAAGACGCCTAGGGACCGAGCTTGGGCACACGTGGCGTCATTATTGCGCAGTACTCTGCCTCTGACACAAGTCACATCGCCGCCTGCCATTGCCGGCCCTGACGCCTGCGGTGACAAGATGGATACCTGCTGCTATACTTTCATGTCAGGGGCAGGTAAGGCCAACTGCCTCGACCTAAGCGCCCAAACTGGATGAGACACCTATAAATAAGGAAGGGGCTCTCCCCCTTGGGAGGTACGTAACTCTCTCTGGCCAAGAAGCTCTGTCTCTCCCTTTGCTCATCGGTTCCTCAACTGACTTAAGCATCGGAGTGCCCGCGGCAGACACCACACCGGTGTCCCCCGTCATCCCGAGGTGCCTCATTTTGCAGGTATTCCACGGCGGAGCAGAGTACGGCCGGAGTCCGACCATCTTACTACATTGGGTGTTGTTGCCGGAACCATTTTTGGCATCAACATTTTGGCGCTAGAAGGAGGGCGCCACCGCCTCTCCATTATTCAACAGCTTTGCACCGAGCTACTCTGCGCGCGATGGACGAGCACGGGAACCAAGAAATTCAAGACCCAGAGAACGCGATCCCTTCGGGCTCTCGGGGCACCCGACACAGCGAAGACCGACCGCGACGGAAGTCCTGACCGGGAACGTCCAGGCCCTGACCCAGACAGTCCAAGTACTCATGGAAGCCATCCGAGACTCCCATAATGTCCAGCTGCCCCAGGCGCAGGTGGAGGAGGCCGAGTCCACGCCTAGCAGGCCTCCCAGACCTGCTAGCAGGCGCCGTGACCCCGCTCCCTCGGGCGACCGGGAGAGCGACCTGTTACGGCAGGAGAGCGTTGGCAGGCAGCGACGGGAAGCCGCCGAGCCCGGCCGGGCACGTTCGAGGAGCCGCCACAACCTAGAAGCTCCCCCCGGGCCAGCCGAGCTGCCGGCTCGGCCGAGGGGTCTTGCCGGCCAAGACCCTGAGGACACCGTGGCCGTCCAAGGAAACACGACGTCTGTCTTCGACCGCCTGGGACACCCAGAGATTTACCGCCGCTTGGGTCGGGACACCTCTATGGAACCCGTCCGAGAAGATCCTGGTCAGAGCCGTCTAGACCACATTCAGCGACAGCTCGACCGACTGGTCGGACAGCAGTACGGGTTCGAACCAGCTGGAGCCGCTGACCCGCCGTTCAGCGCCAACATCATGGAAACCCCCTATCCGAGCAGGTTCAAGATGCCGGCTGTGCCGCCTTATGACGGGTCCACGGACGCAGACGAGCACCTAGAGAACTACCGGGCGCATATGTTGATCCAGAGCGCCAATGAAGCCGCGCTCTGCAAATCTTTCTGCCTTACCCTGACCGGGGCGGCCCGGCAGTGGTACCGGCGACTCCCTCCCGGTTCGATCGGCAGCTTCCGACAGTTGTCGAGCTTGTTCTCGGCCGCGTTCCAAGGTTCGCGGGCCAGGAAGCTAGGGGCCTCCCACCTCTTCAGCGTCAAGCAGGGGGAGGGGGAGAGGCTGAAGAAATTCCTGGAGCGTTTTGATAAGGCCGTCGTGCAGGTCGAAGACTGCACCGATGACACCCTAATCCAAGCCTTCCGGGAAGGTGTCAAGGATTCCCGCCTCGTCTGGACGCTGGCTTATGACAAGCCGCCCACTTTTGCCCAGTTACGAAGCATCGCTTGGAGGCATTCAGAGGCCGACGAGTATGTTCGGGGACGAGGCCTAAGTGACCGAGAGCCGCCGAGGCCTTCGGGTAGGAGGGCGGAGAGAAGCCCTACCGGACGCGCCAGGGCGGATAGGGGAAAGGCGCCGTCGCGGGATGATCGCCGGGAAGCCCCGGTCGCCCAGAGGCAGTCCACGCGAAGGTTCCGCCAATACACTCCGCTGGTCACTACCGTCGAGCATGTCCTGAGCCAAGTCTCGGGCAAGGGGCTGCTCCGCGACCCACCACCCATCAGGACCGAGCGCGCCCGCAGAAACCAACATCGGTATTGTCAGTTCCATAAGGATGTCGGCCACGACACGAGGAATTGCATTCAGCTGCAAGACCAGATCGAGTCGTTGATACGTGATGGTCATCTACGGGAATTCGTGGAAAGAATAATAACACCAGCCGGGCCGAGCGCGCGGAGCAACCCCGGGCCGAGCAGCCGACCAGGCGAGCACGGCGATGAGCATATTATCCACACGATATTCGGTGGAACCGCGACGGGGGATACGGCCAGTAGCCGGAGGGCGTACGCCCGAGAAGCCAGGCGGCTGGCCCGGGGAGAACACATCAACATGGCGGAACACATCTCCAAGATATGCCGCCAAAGCAGCGTACCCATCACCTTTACAGATGATGAAGCGGACCGACTGCTCCACCCCCACAACGACGCGCTGGTCGGCGAGATTCGCGTGGCTGACAGCATCATCCGACGTGTCCTCATCGACAACGGAAGTTCCGCTGATGTGATGTTCATGGGCGCGTTTAAGAGACTGAAGATCGAGGGGGCTCACCTTACACCCGTCCAGACGCCTCTCTATGGATTCGCCGGTGATTGTGTCCACGCTGCCGGCACGGTCCGCCTCCCCGTCACGATCGGAGACGGCCCCGAGCGGGCAACCCGGATGGTGGAGTTTATTGTTGTAGATCGGCCGTCCGTCTACAACGTGATCCTGGGCCGCCCCACCCTCAATGGGCTGAAAGCGGTAGTCTCTACCTACCACCTCGCCATGAAGTTCCCCGTTGGCGAGGGAATCGGCGTCTTCCGGGGGAGCCAAGAGGGTGCGCGTAAGTGCTACATGGAAGCCGTGAACAAAGTGTGCCGCAGCGCCCCCCAAACCATGGTAGCCACCATCGTCGCGGTGGACGGGGCCGACGTGCCGGACGAGGCGGTTAGGTGTCTAGCCGACCTCGATCCCCGACTGCCGGAGGAGGAGGTCCGGGTTCAACCCGGCGAGGAGCTGGTCCCTTTCCCGTTGGACCCCGAGAACCCCGAGAAGGTTGTGATGCTCGGATCAGGACTTGATCCGAGTACCCGGGAAGCGCTGGAGGGCGTTCTCCGGGAGCATAAAGACGTGTTTGCCTGGTCACACGAGGACATGCCGGGAATCGACCCGACCGTGATGTGCCACCAGCTGAATGTCGACCCCCGGCACAAGCCCGTGATTCAGAGAAGAAGGGCCTTCAACCCAGAGCGGTATGAGGCCATAAACGCGGAGGTACAGAAGCTGTTGGCGGCCAGGTTCATCCGGGAGGTGGTTTACCCGGAGTGGTTGGCCAATGTTGTCCTGGTCAAGAAGACTTCGGGGAAGTGGCGCGTGTGCATAGATTACACGGACTTGAACAAAGCCTGCCCGAAGGATTGCTTCCCCCTCCCCCGGATAGACCAACTCGTTGACGCGACCGCGGGGCACGAGTTGCTGAGCTTCATGGACGCGTACTCAGGGTACAACCAAATACCCATGAGCAGAGCCGACCAAGCCAAAACAGCATTCACCACCGATCGAGGACTGTATTGCTATCAAGTCATGCCGTTCGGATTGAAGAACGCTGGGGCAACCTACCAGCGATTGATGAACAAAATGTTCGCCCCGCTGATAGGAAGGTCCATGGAGGTGTACGTGGATGACATGTTGGTAAAAAGCCGACTCGCCTCCGACCACGTCAAGGACCTGCAGGGATGCTTCGCCACCCTTCGCCAGTACAGGATGAAGCTCAACCCCGCAAAGTGTGCTTTCGGGGTGGAATCGGGGAAGTTCCTTGGGTTCATGGTGAACCACCGAGGAATCGAGATCAACCCTGCCAAGGCCCAGGCCGTGCTAGACCTGCAGCCCCCGAGGACGATCAAGGAAATTCAGAGGCTCACGGGGATGATCGCGGCCCTATCTCGGTTTGTGTCCAGATCGACGGATAAGTGCGCCCCTTTCTTCCAGACGCTAAAGGGCAAGGGCAAGCCCGATTGGGACGACGGGTGTCAGGCTGCTTTCCTGGCCTTGAAGGCGTACTTAGCAACTCCGCCGCTGCTGTCGAAACCACTCCACGGGGAGGTGTTGTTTCTCTATTTGGCTGTCTCAGACAGGGCCGCGAGCTCCGTCTTGATCCGGGAGGAAGACAAGACACAACACCCCGTCTACTACAGCAGCAAGGCTTTCCAAGGGGCCGAAGAAAGGTACCCTCCCTTGGAGAAGCTCGCGTTGGCGTTGGTTTCATCTGCCCGCAAGCTACGCCCCTATTTCCAAGGACACCCGATCCGTGTCCCGACCAGCTACCCTCTCCGCCAGGTCCTGCAAAAACCTGAGCTGTCTGGACGGATCGCGAAGTGGGCCATAGAGCTCGGGGAGTTCGACATAACGTTCATCCCTCGCACCGCGATCAAGGCCCAGGCATTGGCCGACTTCGTGGCCGAGTTCACGATGCTCCCCGGAGTTCCCTGCTCGCTCTCCGAAGAACCGAAGGCCCAACCGTCCGAGCAGCACCATTCAGCCGAGAACCCCTCAGCTGCGCCGCAGCAGCCGACCCCAGATGAGAACGACTGCTAGAAATTGTTCGTAGACGGCTCATCCTGCTCGGGGGGCTCCGGCGCAGGACTCGTCCTTGTGAGCCCTGACAATTACAAGACCAGCCAAGCGCTACGCTTCAACTTCAAGGCCTCCAACAATGAAGCAGAGTACGAGGCCGTCATCGCCGGACTCGAGCTAGCTCGGGAATTCGGAGTGCGGGATGTCGAGCTATTCAGCGACTCCATGCTGGTCATCAATCAGATCACAGGCGAGTTCCAGGCGAAGGAGGAAAGGATGGCAGACTACCTGAGGAAGGTGAAATCCCTTCTTGCTCAATTCTCGAGCCATCGCCTGACACGGATCCCCCGTGCCGAGAACGTCGAGGCTGATGCCCTAGCCCGACTGGCATCGGGGAGCGACCTAGAAGGCGTCGTCTCCTTCCCCGTTGTGAAGTTAGACCAACCGAGTACCGGGCGCGAAGAGCAGATCCTCCATGCCGAGAACGTCGCAACTTGGATGGAGCCGATTATTCGCTTCCTGGCCGAGTCCATACTTCCCGAGAACCGAGAAGAGGCCCGAAGGGTGAGGAATAGGTCGGCCAGGTACGCGCTGATAGAAGGGAAGCTCTACCGCCGAGGACTCTCCACCCCCTACCAACGCTGTGTCGGACCATCCGAGGCCGAGTACGTCATGAAGGAGATACACAGCGGAGTCTGCGGCAACCACTCGGGAGGGAGAGCCTTGGCATTTAAGTGCCTACGGCAGGGATACTACTGGCCAACCATGGATAAGGATGCCCGAGACTTCTCCCGCAAGTGCCTGAAGTGCCAGCAGTTCGCCCATTCTATTAAGTCCCACCCTGAGAAACTCACCTCGGTGGTGTGTGCGTGGCCGTTCGCCAAGTGGGCCATTGACCTGATCGGGCCACTCCCCATGGCCCGATCGCAACTTCGATATTGCATCGTGGCAATAGATTACCTTACAAAGTGGATCGAAGTGGAACCCTTGGCCCAACAAACGGAGGCGAAGTGCACAAGCTTCTTATGGAAGAGTATAATCTGCCGATTCGGGCTCCCCCACACCGTGGTCACGGATAACGGGAAACAGTTCGGTAACAAGTTCGACGCGCTCTGCGAGGAGTATGGGATCAAGAAAGTGTTCTCCTCTCCTGGACACCCTCAGTCCAACGGGCAGGTGGAAGCCGCTAACAAAACCATCAAGGAAAACCTGAAGAAGAACCTCGAGCGGCACAAGGGGGCTTGGATTGATGAGTTGCCCCGGGTACTTTGGGCGTACCGCACCACAAGGCGCACCGCCACCGGGGAGACTCCCTTCGCCATGGCCTTTGGGGTGGAGGCCGTAATCCCAGTCGAGGTTGGGTTGCCGAGCTTCAGGACCGAGAACTACAACGAAGAGGCTAACGCCGATCAGATGCTGCCTGAGCTCGACCTAGTGGAGGAGAAGCGCGAGCAGGCCCTGATCCGAACTGTGGCTCGCAATCAAGTCGTAGCTAGGTACTACGACAAAAAGTATCGGCCGAGGACTTTCCGGGTGGGAGATTTGGTGATGAAGAAAGTACTCGTGCAGGAACCCGGGCTCGGGTCTTTTGGTCCCAAGTGGGACGGGCCCTACCGAATTACGGGGATCGTTCGGCCAGGAACGTACCGACTCGCCGACCACGAGAACAGGCCACTCGGTCATCCGTGGAACGCCGACCACTTGAAGCGCTTTTACCAGTAGCTTTCATTTTTCTTGTAAAATTCAATTGAGTTCCTGTAAGGGCCCGATTCTTTGACTTATTGTCCGTTTCTTTTTATGAACACCGATGCCCCGCGTAACGACGGAGTCAAGTCCCATGACCGGGCACTCACCAACAGGCGTGCCCGACCAGGACCAACATCCGCCTTAGCGGACAAACTCTCGTGGTTCTCGGACCACGGAGTCAAGTCCCATGACCGGGCACTCACCAACAGGCGTGCCCGACCAGGACCAACATCCGCCTTAGCGGACAAACTCTTGTGGTTCTCGGACCACGGAGTCAAGTCCCATGATCGGGCACTCACCAACAGGCGTGCCCGACCAGGACCAACATCCGCCTTAGCGGACAAACTCTCGTAGTTCTCGGACCACGGAGTTAATTTCCATGACCGAGCACTAGCCAACAGGAGTGCTCGGCCCAGACCGACCAACACCATGCAAGAATACTTAAATCAAAAAATGCGCTCGTATTGATGTCAAAAGGAGGGGGGTACAAGTTGGGCACCCCCAAACCCAAAAAAAAATAAAATAAAATAAAATAAAATAAAATTCTCGCCGGGCTTTCAATGTTCGCCGGGCAGAGTGGCTTGCTCGGCCGCCGGGGGATGCGGGCCCTCCTGCTCGGGTAAGGACTGTTCGACCTGGTCCGGCTCGTCGAGAGCGACCACAAGCTGGTCGGGCTGCTCAGGAGCAGGAGCGGCACCAGACACCTCGCCCTCTTCGACGGCGTCCGCAGGGGTGGTCTCCTCTGACTCCGCGGGGACGAATGACCAATCTACCTCGACTAAGGTTGGATTAGCCATTCGGAACCCTGCCTTCATATCCCGCATTCCCTCTTGGTACTCGGCTACCATGCGGGAGCTGAAGTCCTCCGAGCCCAGGAAGTCTTCAACGGCCTGCGCCCTAGCCTCCTCGAGGGCGGCGGGCAGAGCTACCTCGAGGTAGTGGGCGTGCTCGGCCCGCGCCGCCGCAAGCTCACTTTGCGCCCGCTGGAGGGCAGACTCCAGCCCTTGCCGGGCAGATTCCGCCACAATGGCGCTGTTCTCCGACGTCCGGGCCCTCTCCTCTGCCGCCCTAGCCTTCTCCTCCGCCACCTTCGCGGCTGCGACCGCCGCATCTTTTGCCTCCCTCGCCACCTTCTCGGCGTCTCGTGCGCTCTGAGCACCCAGCTCCGCGAGGTTGATCTCGTCCTGCATCCGTATAGACTGTGCCCTTGCGGCAGAGTTCCCGGCGAAGGCAACACATAGCGCCTGCAAAACCGGGCGATTAGAAAGAACGGTGACGAAGAGGAGAGAAGAAGAAAGGAAGGTCTTACCTCGATCAACTTAGCGACACAATCCCCGGTGGCTTCCACTGGGTCGGTGCGCCTGGACGACTCGGCCACCTCAACCGACAGCCCGTTGTAGAACTTGGTAACGAGGGCTCTGTGGGCCGGGCAGTCCTCCCGGCGGACGCGCGAGGCAGGTGGGGGAGGCAACCTCTCCTCGCGCGGGCGCGCCGAGCGGGAATCAGGCCGCGTGTCGACACGGCCAGGGCGCTGGTCGGATTTAGAAGAAGGCCGCTCCTCGGCTCTAGAGGCTCGGGCGTCGCTCTTCTCGGCTAGCCGACTGCTAGGTGCAGCCTGCGAACTCCTCGGCAACGCCTGGACCACCGCGGCCTGTGGTGGCCTGCTCTGTGCAGGTCCGGTCGAGGGCTCGGCCCTGCCTTTGCTTTTCTTCGCCATCCTCTGCAGGCGGGCGACCCTCTCCTCCTCCGTCGGTCGCTTGGTCCCTCTCCTGTCGGCCATAGGTCCTGCAAGAGAGAAAGAGTCGGTTAGTGGCCCAGTGAGACGAAGTTCCCTAATGCTCGGTGGGCTGTCGCCGACCTTCTATCCGCAAACCCCTAGCGGGGAAAAGCCCACTGATGACCCGGCCCAGGTCCTCATCGGCGATCCTCGGACCGAAGGATTCGGTAGGCGGATCGCCGGGGGATGATCGAGTTGGGGCCTCGACTGCCATCTCGGAAGCACCGTCCGTCCGAGCTCGATAGTGGACGGAGGGCTCGGGCATGCGTGCAATAGTAACGCGCCCTTGCGCCTCCCGGGCGCTGCCCGGCTGATCGGCTATCGACGACGAGCCTACCCATCCAAACTCCCGGAGGCTGTCCGGCCTCAGCAGCCAGCTCTGGCTTCGCTCGGACTCAGCGAGCTCGTAAAGTGAATCCGCCATCTCCCGGGTCGCCTCGGGGATATGCGGCGCTCGAGTCCATACGTAGCCCCTCCTGAAGACCGTGGGAACCCTCTCGGCTCGAGGTAGTTGGGCCCGAGCAAGCCGCTCGTGCAACCATCGGCCCCCGGCGTAGAACCACAAGTGCTTGAATTGCTTGTCCGAGTCCGGGCACATGCCGATGAAGGATCCCTTGAAGCCCTGGAAGTAATAGAACCCCGTGGAGGACGGCGCCGACTTCATGCGGTAAAAATTTTGAAAGGCCCGGAAAGGCATCTCCGCCGCGTAATTCTTCGCCCAAAGGACGTAGCAACTGATCAGCACCCGGTAGGCGTTGGCGTTCAGCTGCGCCGGGGCCACGTTTAGCCTTGTCAGTACACGTCGCATGAACGGATTGAGGGGCAATCGCAACCCGGCGCGGAAGTATTCGGCCAAAAGGGTGACATACCCTGGGGGTGCTCGGGACGGTAGATCGTCCTCGCTCGGGACCCTAAGCTCGACGTCTTCGGGATCTGGAAGTCACGCCGAAGGGCCGCGAGATATTTCGGAGTCACGGCCGAAGTGTATAGTCGGCCGAGTAGACAGGCAAACCTCCCGCCAAGCGCGTCATTTCCTGGTCGGACCGGCGGTACACTCGGCAGTCATTAACACGTAGCGGTCGGCTGGCCGGCCGGTTTCGAAGGTGGCACGGCTCCCCAGCCGGCCCCGAGCTCGCCGAGCTCTCGACCCCTCTCGGCCAGACGTGCTAGCCTGGCCAAGCGAGCGCTCCGGAGCACCCTCTTCCTCGGCCGGCCGGGCGTGCGTTGGGGAGACCTGGCGGCAGAGGCCTGACCCAGTTCTCTGATGAACTGACTATCCGGAGTGTACCCGGACCCACCTGCAGGATCTCATCCAAACGAGCGGCCCCCTCTCTCTGATTGGTCGGCGTGATCGGCTCGTCCGAGAATCCCGACAGGCGGTCAGGAGTAGTCTCAGACGAGCTAGAGGTGCTGCTACCAATACTAGACGAGCCGGAGACCCCCACGATCTCCACCTCCTCGGATAAAGAGGGTTCTCGGAATCTGACAAATCACTCATAATTAGAAAGCAAGATGGTGTACCTTCTCGGATGTTCTCTCTCTTCTCGGCGTCTGAAAAGTTGTCGGATGTCCTCGGAAGTCCTCGCAGCTCTCGGAATTGAAACTGATGCTGGAAAATGTGTGCGCCTCCTCCCCCTCACCCCTATTTATAGTGGGGGGCTCCAGGACTCGAAGGGGCGCGATTTCCGAGGGGATCCTTCGATTTCCCGCCGACCCTGCACTTGTTCAAATTTTGAAATTTAACCGTTGCCGCCTCGCCTTCCCGCCATTGCGCCACGTGTCCCATTGCAGGTGACACGTGACGGGGAGCGCCACGAGTCTCCGCGTTAGCATGACAGCTGGCCGTGTACGTTCACCACCAACGTTAGCCGAGCGCCGCCTCAGCCGACCATGCCGACCACCATCGGGCCTCAAGTTTAATAAGCCGAGCAGAGCACCCCTGCCCGAAGTCCGGCCAAAGGTGCTGGGGGCTTCTGTTGATGGCTAAATCGGACCGACCGAGCAGCCGCCGCCGAGAAGGCAGACCACGCCACGCCTTACCTGCCTTCCCGAGTAGCCGAGAGGGCAGACCACGCCACGCCTTACCTGCCTTCCCGAGTAGCCGAGAGGGCAGACCACGCCACGCCTTACCTGCCTTCCCGAGTAGCCGAGAAGGCAGACCACGCCACGCGCTGACCTGCCTCCCCGGATGGCCGAGAAGGCCGGTCACTTCGCAGACCCCTTCCCACGCGTTAGAAGACGCCTAGGGACCGAGCTTGGGCACACGTGGCGTCATTATTGCGCAGTACTCTGCCTCTGACACAAGTCACATCGCCGCCTGCCATTGCCGCCCTGACGCCTGCGGTGACAAGATGGATACCTGCTGCTATACTTTCATGTCAGGGCAGGTAAGGCCAACTGCCTCGACCTAAGCGCCCAAACTGGATGAGACACCTATAAATAAGGAAGGGGCTCTCCCCCTTGGGAGGTACGTAACTCTCTCTGGCCAAGAAGCTCTGTCTCTCCCTTTGCTCATCGGTCCTCAACTGACTTAAGCATCGGAGTGCCCGCGGCAGACACCACACCGTGTCCCCCGTCATCCCGAGGTGCCTCATTTTGCAGGTATTCCACGGCGGAGCAGAGTACGGCCGGAGTCCGACCATCTTACTACATTGGGTGTTGTTGCCGGAACCATTTTTGGCATCAACACTTTTAGTGGAGGATCAAACTTGATAATCATACCCGGATTGAGTAGGTTTTGATTCTTCGAAATGTGGCAAAGAAAAATTCTTTATTAGAAAAGAAAAGGTGCATGCCAATTTGATTTTATAATTTGAATTAGTTTTCTGATGGTAAGTCATAAATTTTTGTGTTTGTCCATTTGTAAGTTGTTCTTTTATTGAGGATTATTTCATTTTGAGGAAAAGGATAAATTGATCTATATATTTGGATTTTCTTGTTGTGTATTAATATATATATATATATATATATATATATATTGGCAGTGTGTTCGGTTGGTTTTTAATGGCCAATAACCATTCGAGACCATTGAAATGGATTACCCCCGACATCGATTGGAAGATTCGTTTGCAACCAGAAGCACGTCAACGAATTGCCAACAAGATGTATGTATCTTCTTCTTCTTCTTCTTCTTTTAGCTTTTAATGAAACAGATTCGGAGTTTGCTTGAGTTTTTGACAAGGGACCGTTGGATGTAAAGAGGGTCTCTATGTATTTATTTATTTATATTTTTTAGTACATAGAATGTGGTAAAGGGCAAGGCAAAGTGCATTTAGTAAAAGTAGATTAACTAATCTTGCATTAATGTGGGTAAAAGGTAATTGTTTGAGAATTTCACCTTAATATAGAAGTTAGGAGAGATCATGGATGTAACGGAAAGAATGAGTGTGTCGTAAAGTCGAGATATGTTATGGTTGTTCTTCTCTGTCTATGGTCTCAACCATAATTAAGCTCTCATCACTAACCTGTTTTTGGGCAAATTGAGATTTACGTTTTAGAACTTAACCATATTGCTAAATACTCGTTAATTCATCGAGTTAACTAGCTTTATGTGTTACATGTAAAGAGTGGAAACACTAAAGAAGCATCTCCCTTTCTCCAGTGGAGAGGGATTGGATGAACTCAAGAAAATCGCTAGAAGGTTTGAGGAAAAGATGTTCCCTGAAG
>CM046361.1:24242053-24287689 GCA_025413025.1 Ficus hispida
TAGTATATAATAATGCAATAAAATAAATGAGGAGTTGGTTGCTCAGATTAAATCTTGGATAAAACCTTGATTTTGAAAATAGTATTAAATCTTGCTGTTCCAGTAAATCCTACTTTGGATTCCTTTTTGGATAAAACATTGTAAGAGTCAGGCTCTGAGAATAGGATTTATATTAAAAAGAGAAAAAAAAAAAATCCCAGTTCCATATTTAATTAATATGCCCCTGACTGCAATAATTTGTGTATGCATTTTTAATATATTAATTTTTTGTTATTTTCTGTTTGGGATTAGTTTTATCTCTGTTGTTTAGCATATCTAATGATATAGATAATCTAAAGCTTTGTTTGAGATTTATTTTAACTTCAATTAAACTGTATTTTTATTTTTATTTTTATTTTTAAAAAATTAATAAAATTTATAATTTTTTTAAAAACTCCATCACCTCTAATTTAATAATCGTGTTTTTACTATGCATGAATTGATCGTTGAGGTAGACGAAATGGTGCCCTCTAGAAGCGCGTTAAAGATGAACCTTTTTTTTTTTTTATTAAATAGCGTTGAACAAGTGTATGGCACATTCAAGTATCAAAGGGGTCAAATTAGAACCTTATTATATGGCATTAAACTAGGTGACAATGAAGTAATCTTTAAAGCAATATCCCTACGCCTCTGGAATTTGGAAACTGATTTTATACGGTCACTCCCAAGGAAAAACAAAAAAAAACGAAAAGCAAAACTTCATCAACTCTAATCATATTATAAAAACAAAAAACAAAAAAAACAAAAATTTCCTTTTAATTAAAAAAAATAATTGACTTAAATAGTCCATAAATTATTAAATATGTGATAATTTGTCTTTATTTTATTTAATTTTATGAAATGACCTCAAATTTTTAAATATTGATAATTTTAATCCATTTGATTCTGTAAAAAAAAAAACTCACAAATAATCACGTGAGAAACACATTTCCTGCTTTTTAAAGATTCAATAAGTAATTTTGTATCCAAATTAGATTTTAGGGAAATTTGAGGCTAAAATGAGGGGTTTTCCCCAATCTAATGAGAAATTAGTGGTTTTTTTTTGCTGCAACTTCCAGAAAGCAAATATTGGATTGTTTGAAATTCATAGGATCAGATCTAAGAAAATGAAAAATGGATCAATTTTCTTTTCTTTTCTTTTTCTTGAACATATTTACCATATTATTATTTATATGAGGTAGACTCATGTTTTTCACACGTAATGTGAAAATGATAAGCTTAGAATTTACACTCAATTAAAATGACACAATCTCCAACAGAGCCTTCAAAGCAAGTGACCGAAAAAAAAAAAAAAACAAAAAACAAAGAAAGTAGGGAACAGAATTTCCATCCTTTTTAGCTCTCACTAAAACGAAAAGAAAACAAAACCATCAAACACAAAGCCCACAAAAAAAACTCTAGGTTTAAGATTATCCACAGCATTACCAATCCCCAAAAAAAGGCAAAAAAGGAGGAAAAAAAAATACTTCTCTGTTAATTTTATGACGCGTTTCAATGGCGGCTACACATTCATATTCATATTTATCCAATCTAGCTTCTAATTTCCGATTCCCAATTCACCATTTTTATTCCCAAGCTCACACACCCATGTTCTCCTTCTGCTGCTTCTTCTTGTCCTTCGTGTCTTTCTCTCTCCTCGTCTTCTCCTTCTCTCTCTACAAAAGGTTGAAGAAGAGAGAAACAGAGCTACTCCAGGAACCGACCCACCAGACCCAGACCCCGAATTGGAGCGACCCGCCGGGTGCTGAACCCAACAAACCCTGCGAAAATGACTCGGTCCATTTGACCCGCTCGGCTCGTTCTCTGCTCCTCGAGATTCTGCCCTCCGATTCTCCGAAATGGGAGAGCTTGTTCGAGGCCGAAAAGGGCGACCCGGATTCGGTCCCATTCGGGTCGATTTTGGGCGAGGAGAGTGGCGAGTCAGGTGGGGATCCGAAAGGGAAGAAGAAGAGGAGGAGGGCCAAGAAGAAGAACGCGAATTCCAAAGTTGACGAGGATAATGGCGGCGACGAGGGAAATTCGGGTCCGGGTTGTCGGGGCAAGGAGGAGTTGGTGTGTTTGTACCCGTTTACATCGTCAAGTAGTTTAACGCAGAGGAAGATCAAGCAACAGTATGATGAGCTCATGAAGTGTCACCACTCCAAGGGATTGACACTAGCTCAGGTACGTCCTTCAGTTACACATACATACATATATATATGTATGTATATGAGCATAAATTAAAAATGATATTTTTATTTTTTTAACTTTTATTTCTGTTCCATAATCTCCATTGTTATTCAGTTTTGGTACTTGTTCTCTATTTTGGGTAGGAGTTCTCAGGTTCGAAACTGCGTTCGTTTCTCTATCTTCAATTTTGTTGAAACAACTTTTAGGGGAAAATAATTTTGAGTCATCAATATTTGTATCTATAGTTGTGGAGACATTTGGAGGTTGGATTGAAGATTATGTATTTAGTGGTTTGTTTTTGTTTTTGTTTTGTTTTTGCTTGCTAGAGCAATTAGAGTTTGTCAAGTGATTCCTTTCTTGTGAGCGTAGGACACTGCTCTCTTGGTGCAAGCTTAGTTATGGAAGTGTGTTTGGAAAGTTGGAATAGGCTAAGAGTAAAGTAGATATCTCAACGAAGACTATTCGGGTTTTGTTTAAATGGAATCCGTAATAGTAGAGGGCAGTGAATGCTATGATGGGAGACAATGTGAAGAGATCATAACTAGAAGTGTGATTCTACTTTCTACAAGCTATGGTAATGAATAAGAGGTTCTTGTCATTAAATTCTGGCCTTTTTTTCCGAAAAAAAAAAAAAAAAAAAGGAATGAGAGGTAGGAAGAAATGGGACAGAATAAGTTGAAGTGTCGTGTAAGCGGACTTGTGAACCCTAATGAATCCTTTCCATTCACGGACGTGAGAAGAGAATTAATTCTCTCTTTGCTTATCTTACGAGCTGGTGAACCTTCCAATGGAGCTGCAAGTATTTTCCATTTTTCTTCTTTTCCTTTTTTCTTCTTTGGGCTAAGGCTTTTGTATCACTTCCATTAGAAAGTTCGACTAGGAAAAAACTTATTAAGAGGCTTATCTATTTTTTAGCTTTGTAAGTTTTAGGGAGCTTTAATGTCACGGGAAATAAATTTGAAATACTACCTTATACTAGCTGGAACTAAATTTGAAAATAAAAGGTGAAAATTAACAGGGATTGATTCCTCCTTGTAGTCTGATTGAATTAACGGTAAATATCAGGTAAAAGAGTGTACTGTGTTATGACTTTTTCGTTGCAGGGTTTTCTTTTGCTTTTTATTTTTTGGGTAATGATAATTCTTGAAATGGTGGTACGAACATATCGCATACAATATTGTAATCCTCGAAGTGTCCACATGATGCAGGTTGGACAATTTGCTAATTGTTTGGTGGAGGCAAAGAATGAGTTGCAGCACAAGTATGTCATGATATTTTGTTTCGTTGCCCTTTCATTTTTTCAACTATAAATTCCTTATAGGCATTATATTTGATTCTTTCATTCTTTCCCAAATTAGTCCGCATGTGCTAGTCGTTTCGAAAGTCGAAAATTTTCCATCTTTGTTCTGTCAGTTATTGTGACTCCTTGCTCGAATTCAATTCTTTCATCCACCATTTAATAATGTTGCTTTAAGTTTTTAACTTGGTGTCATTTTTATGGAAGGGCTGATGTCATCCAGCGCAAGTTCACAATAACAAAAGCCCTATTGTTCAAGGCTGACAGATCTTCTTTTGATCGTCTCCGTCAACAGGTAATGACATAGAAATGTTTTCGAACTGGTAGTTTAGAGAGATTAGAAATCTGGTTTTTTATAATGGGTATATGCTTTGAATATTTCAGATATATAAACTAGAATTAGAGCAAAAGAGACTGGAAGAGGATGCCTTTGTTTATAATTGGCTCCAACAACAGCTTAAACTTTCACCGGCATACAAAAAGGTACATGTTTTCACCCTTATTCTTAAAACATATTTGGTAATTTTAAATTTCGAGATGCCAATACAATACATGGTTTTTTCCACTGTTCCACAGAAGTTACTGATAGAATTTGATCATTTAAACCACTAGTAATTGATGAACTAAGTCTTCGCAAACATGGAGTGATTGTGTGAATTTTTTCCCAACTTTGCGCAAGTTCTCTTTTTTTTTTTATTGAAAACATTATTGATAATGATTTGAAAATTCTCTCTCTCATTTAATTACCAAGATGGAGTTCTCGGTTGTCATTACTGCATCTAATGTCTATGAATCCAATCTTCTTCTCTTTCACGTTAAAGATGCTTGAAATTGGTGCTCGAATGGAGATGAAGGCCAAAGCGCAAGAGTTAATGGAAAGCACAGACACCGAATGTTCAGACATTACTTTCGAAGAGTTACTTGCACAGGAAAAAAAGGACTCATTCTGGTTCGTTATCAATTGTTTATGGCTGATTTCGTCCCACTCCCCCTTATCTTCTTTATTAGCATATTTACTTATTGCTGTATTTCCCACGACCACTTGCAGGCAGAGAAATGGGAAATTGAGACCATGCTCGGGCTGATGAAGAGTGACTTGCTAATTATACTCATGGTTCTTAGTTCAGCAGTACATACATCCAACACCGAAAACCTTGCACCGTCGTATTTCTTTCAACTTCTCGAGGTTCCGCTTACATATGACAATGATTTTTATTCCCCCCCCCCCCCACAATGGAATCTACTCCATCGTTCTAATGCTGAAAGTAGTTTATCCAGTTTTGCTGCATTCGCGCCTTCTGCTAATTGGCTCCCGAGTTGGTTGAGCCCTGCACATGCTCTCCCAGAATCTCATCTGCCCGATCATGTACTCGGTTCGATATGAGGTGTTGAGAGTAGCTATCTTCGTGATGCAGCACTCAATCGAATCGAAGCTTCCTTGCATGGCACCCTGTTGGTACCATAGACCATAGTCTTATTCATCCTCTCTAGATGATTGAGTAATGCATTTTGGATATTTTAAGTGATGAACTTTGACAATTGACAGTGCATAGAAGGCTCAGACCCATGTCTTTGTTCCCAGTTTTTCGGGTTGGATTTTGGATATCCAAATGGTTACATGTAACTTACTTTTCTAGATACGGAGACTGTATGTTAGTTATTTATATAAGCGTAAAGTTAAAGGGACCTCAAGTGAAAGATTGCTGATTAGCAAAAGGACAAAAAGAAAATGTTCACACCTATTTATGGAGAAATGGGTTGGTTTAGCTTTCAAGGAAACTCAAGTTAAAGAAACAAGTTTATGGAAATGGAAGCCAAAGATTGTTATTAATTCTAATTATATTTTTTTAGTAGATGAAATTCTTATGTAACAATATTTAAAACTCTTACTAATGAAATAACGATAACTCAAATGTCATATAAGTTGATAATTAAAAATTGGGATTAAAACTTAATGTCTATAACATTTTTCCTCTTGTTATTTATTTGGTGTAACCACTACACATTGATGTTAATTGAACAAAAATATTACACAATCAGAAAACGACAAGGCTGAAGATGGAAACCTTTACGGTACAAGTTCACGAGATTATGAAGCAGTCATTTTCCTTTCAAGTGGAGAAGAGAATATCTCAGCCAAAAGAAAATTAAAAACAAAAAACAAAAAAAAAAGATGATGTATTTGATTAGAGGGCTGTCCGTTAGACGATAGGAACACATGTATTGTTTAATTGATGAAAGCAAGAACATGCAATACATGATGTCGAAGTCCCAAAAGGAATATTTTCCCGGTTATTTGCTTCAAAATAAAATAATAAATGAATTAAAAAAAAAAAAAAAAGAACTAATGAAATTGCTAGTAAACCAAGCGTTCACAGACTAGTAAAAGGGTACGACATGTAAGTTCGGAGTATATCTTGTACATATACCAACTAAGTACAATTCAAAAACATCTAAAAACCTAGTCAACATAACAGGCCAAGCCCTATGCTACCATCACAAAAATAGAAGGTTTTCGAGAGACTCGGAAAATTTCCTATTTCTTTCATCTGGAGAAAGCTGATCAAAAATAACACAGAAAACTTCAACCCTTGTTTCAGCTTTTCCATGGAGGTCGGAGAATTTGTCCCTCCATCTACGGGATCAGTCAATCTTCACAGAGGAGTAGATCCTCCGAACAAACCAGAAGCAAGCATAGAAGCCTATGGTTCCGGTGAGGACAAAGAAAGCATACGAAACAATGATCATGTACCCAAAGTACAGGACACCTGAAACAAACTTTGTTATTTCCAACTTGGTAAAGAAGTAGAAGATCGAGTAGAGGAAAAGGTACAGAGCAGAGGAACCGGCAGTCAGATACGATCTCCACCACCAGTGGTAGTCTTCACTGCACAACTGGAAGTAGCAGAGAACGATTGAGATCTCCGCACAAGTTGTCAAGAGAATAACAAACACGATGAAGAGGAAACCGAAGATGTAGTAGAACTGGTTCAACCATATCGATGTCAAGATGAAGAAGAGCTCAATAAAAACAGCCCCGAATGGAAGTATTCCCCCGATCAGTATAGAGAAAACGGGTTTCATGTACCACGCCTGCTCTGGTATCTGCCGTGGAATTTTGTTGGTCTTTACAGGGTCTTCAATGGCTGGCTTTTTGAAACCCAGATAACTACCCACGAATACCAGGGGAACTGATATGCCGAACCATAAGCAGACGAGGGCAAACATCGTGCCAAAGGGCACCGCCCCAGAAGATTGTTCCCCCCAAATCAATGCGTTCAAGACGAAAAAGATTGCAAAAAGAATACCAGGAAACATAAAAGCAGTCTTCAAAGTATTCCTCTTCCATTCTGTGCCCTTGAACATTTTGTACAATCTTGCAGAGGAATAACCGGCAAATAAGCCCATGAAAACCCATAAGAGGACCATGGCAGTCATTAGGCCACCTCGGTTGGAAGGAGATAGGAAACCCAGCAATGCAAAGATCATGGTTACGAGTGTCATTCCAAGGATCTGAACACCAGTACCAACATAGACACAAAGTAAACCAGAATTGATTGGTGCCCGGAAAACATCTCCGTGAACAAGTTTCCATCCAGTTTCTTCCTGTGCCTCGTCTTGGGTTTCTAACTGATTGTAATTGGAAATATCTTTGTATAGAGTTCTCATCATGATCATAGCCACCATACCAGACAGAAAGAGGACAATCATCAGAGAGTTTATTATGGAGAACCAGTGGATCTGATCATCATTCATGAGGAGGTATGTGTCCCAACGAGACGCCCATTTGATATCACTCTCCTTTTGGATGGAGAAGGAGAATATAAGATTAGAAGCATATAGACTGGATAAAAATAGAAGCAAAAAACAGAGAAGGGCTTTAATCAGAACGTACCTTAAAGGAAACATCATATGTAAATACAATCTCCTTATCTACATCAACCTCTTGTGGAACGGTGCTACCAGGCGGTAAATTTTTGGTGTCTTTATTGCATGTTACCACCTGAGGATTCTTCTCATCCCACTCCTTGTATTCGTGATTGATACTGCTTACAGAAGTTGAGTGAGAAGATGAAGAAAAGAGTAATAACAGAGTAATTATTCAAGAACAAACAGATCCCAGGTTATTTCTACAATACCTGTTCGGAGTGACCTCAAACCCAACAATTCTAGCAGAATCAGTTTCAGAGTCTCTGTGATACATGACTCGGAAGCTCACGTGATTGTTGATAAAATATTTTTCTTCTTTACTCTGAAAAAACAAATAAACATGTATATTTATTAAGCATCTAAAGCTTTACAGTGGAAACTGTATTCTGAAGCATACCCCAGCATAATTTCCTCTGAACCCAACACTGTATCCATGTTCATAAGTCTTTGACTGACTTCCGTCCATCCTTTTTCGAAGAACAGCAATCGGGAGGTTATCTAATATCCTGCATGTCCACATAAGGACCCTCAGTATTTTAAAAAAAAAAAAACAAAAAACAAAAAAGTAGTCTAAGTAATATTCTTGTGGGAGAATAATAAAGTAGAAAAGAAATATTATTAGCAAAAGCTACACAGAGAAACCTGAGAATCACTAAGTATTAAGGCAAATTGTACTTACATGTGTGCTCGATATTCATCATCAATTTTTTCCTTGAAATTTTTTGCAGATTCAGCATCTAGCTTTTCTGTCTTACAGGCCACCGTGCACGATTGGTCCTCCCTCATTTTGAACTGGATAGATTCATCAGTTAAAATTAACCAAAAAAAAAAGGTAGATTACCCAGATTCAATACAAGGAAAGGGTTTTATGTAGATGAAAAAAAATGACAAAAGAATCAAGACACTCACAACGTAAACAGAATTCTCAATGCGGTCACCCCGGAGCACCTCTCCCAAATTTTCTGCATTGTTCTCAATCTTCTTTGGCTTACAATATTTTAGGTAGTAATAGTCATAGGGGAGTTGCGTCTTCGTAGATGATAATTTGTTCACTTTGACATACAGCAGATCGTGCTATCCAAGATGAGGACATCAATGTGATGAATGAGGACAACATACAGGGGGAAAAACTTAATAAACAAAATGGAAAATAAGGAAACAAAGAGATCTTGCCAGAACCAAAAGTCTTCCTAGTTAAATCAAATTAGAACGTCAGACATCTGCATCTTCAAAACCGGAAGCTTAGCTTCTTCTTCTTCTTCTTCTTTTTTTTTTTCAATTTTCTAGCAAAGATATCAATCACCTACTTCATAGTTTTGTTAGTTTAGTTCAGATTTTGGAATGATAATCAATTTTCTTATTAATGCTCCCTTGGCTTCGCAATAAATCATGATTCTACTACAATTCAGCTATAACTTCAATTTTCTCCATCTCTCTCTCTATATCGCAAACAAAACAAAAGCGTTCTAAGTATCTCCAAAACAGGCCCTAACACCAGAGAAACAATTTATTCTCAGGATCAACAAATCAGAAACACCAACAACATATCCAGAGCGAGCAAATCAACTAGAAAATCAAATTATTGGAAAATCAGAACCGATTATAGCTATTTAAACACCAAAAACTAAACCACAAACAGGAATCCCCAACCAATCCGAGCCCCAAACCGTCGATTCCACACACAAAACAAGTACCACAGATCTGAAACGGACCAAAACCAGATCAAACACGAAAACCTAGATCCAACTCCGCTTCAACGAAAAGAAACGATATCATCGCAGCACAAAGACCACGAACATCCAGAAGAAAAAGCTCGAGCACGATAACCGACAAACAGCCTAAAGAATTTTCTCGCGAGGAAAACACAGATAAAGGAAAAGGAAAGTTATGGACAAATGAGCGAGAAACGAAGAGCGTACAGTTTGGAAATCGCGAGGAGCGACGCCGGGGAGATAGAAAGAGTGGACGGAGGAACTGCTAAAGAGTGTAACGAGCAAGAATACGGCGGCGGTAGCCGGAGCCACCGACATCCTCACCGTCATCGTCTTCTTCTTGAGTTTTATGGAGAGAGAGAGAGAGAGAGAGAGAGAGAGAGGGCGGTAGAGATTACTGCAAACAAAGAAACAAGGCAAAAGCAAATCTCAAATTCACAATTGTCCAAATTAATTTTTTTTCCCTTTTTTTATTCACTTTTTAACAACTGCTGTCTCTTTCCCTTGATGTTATGGGAAATTTTCTTTCTGCGCAATAAATAATTCAAAATTTTTGTTTGTTTGTTCGTTGATGTTTCCTTTTCTATCTATTAAATTTATTTTTAAATCATTAAAATATAATCAAATAGATAAAATATTATTTATGAATAACAATTATAATATATATTATCTCATGTTAGTATAAATTAATAAATAAAAAATTTTTAAAAAAGACCAACCCCTTTCCAACACTAGCGACGGATCCCCTCCACTCGAGGTGACTAACCCAGTCCCTCCCTCCTTCCAAACCCCGATAACGAAAACCTCCCCTTTCCCTAACCTTCCATTGTGAAGTGGATTTTTTAATTCTTTTTTATTATTATTTTTTTATTTCTTAGTCAAATATTATTGTAAGATAAAATATTTGATAATTACCATACACAAGTAACATCTCAGCCGTTTATAAAAAGTATTTTCTTTTAAAAAGAGTCCACAGCAAGTAAAGTATATTGTATACATTTTTTTGTATGTTTCCTTTTCAAGTATACTCATATGTATCAGGCGTCATGTGCAAGATATTTATGTTGATTTGTGTTTTTAGGGTAAAAAACAAAAGAGAGAAAAAAACCTTTACATTTGCGTTTGGTTCGTCAGTCGGAGATGAAATTTTTAAGTTGATATTGGTTGACTTTTTAAAAACTAATTATAATTTTTGTTGATTTTTCAAAAGAAGGTAAAAATTAATATATAAATCTTAAATGCTAATCCATAGCATCTATGTGAATACCTGAAATGAATGAAAATCTCTTAGCTGATGCATTTTCTTATAACCGTTAAGGTCTAGGTTGTGGCACGTTAGATTTGGAAATTCTTATTGATAAATATAGCTGCTTCATGAGTACTCTGACTGAAATGGAGTAAATGTTTTGTTAGCTAATGCAATTTCTTAACTGCCAACTTACGGGAAAAAGAACCTTGTTTTTGGATGTAGGTTTTGGCCATGGTATATTAGATTGGGAAACACCTGAACAACTTCTTGGTGAGAGGCAATCAGCTGCTGGAGATATGTTTAATTTTGGTTGTGTACTCTTCTTCTGCATGAGTAGGGGTGGTCATCCATTTGGCGAGACTAGCAGCGAACGTCGTCAGAATATTGAGGAGAATAAGAGGGAACTTTCTCCAGTCAACTGTTTCCCAGAAGTTAATCATCTCCTCTCTAATTTGTTAAATCCTGATCCAAAAATGAGGTATGATTTTTTTTTTTTTGATGAAGAAGCAGCGGCTTTTATTAATATTAAAAAAGTTACAAATAAGAAAGAGGACAAGAGTCCTCCTCAAATGAATCAAAACGACACAAATGACAAACTAAAAGGCAGAGCTCTGCCCCAGTGGACTCGGAGCTACTGACCCACAGAAACCCCCACTTCTAACTATCTCATTATCCCGACGAATTCAAAGAACTTCTGAAGATTTTACTCTATCCAAAATAACATCACCGTCTTCCTTGCAATCTTTAAAAATTCTGTCGTTTTGTTCCAGCCAAATTCCCCAAAAAAATTGCTAAACCCGCCATGTTCTACAAAATCTTGCTCTTACTAAAACCCGAAGGTAAAGATATCTTACACATCTCTGAAGTGGAACAGCCTGGGAAGGACCCAATTCCCTAACCGGTAAGCACCATGATTTATAAGACACTGAACAATGCAGAGAGAAATGGTTGGTGTTTCTGCACGATTCTGATCTTTGCTTCATTTTAAGACTGGTCGGCTACACCATTGAAGGCTTCTTTAGGCGGATGAATTATTCTAAGGATAGTTATTGTTACATTTATCAAAATCTATTGCTTCGTTTGCTGCTATACTCATGTACACTGTTTTCTTTATTTTCTCTTGGATGCAAACGGTTCTTTCTCGTTCCTGAAGAATAATTCATCCATGGAACATTGCTTGGTTTTGTCTTCAGGTTAAGTGCAATCGAGGTATTGAACTATCCGTTGTTTTGGAATGCCAAGAAAAGGCTCCAGTTTATCGCTGAAACTAGTGTGTTTATAAAGAAGCGACCAAAGAATGAACCTGAACTACCTCTTGTGAAAGAGATAGAAAACATTATGCTGATTGCCACGGGTGAAAGGTCGAGGGAAGATGTTGGATATAGTGACGTTTCGGGTGGCTTCGATGAGTTCCTAAGCCTTTTTCACTATATCGGTGACCTGGTTGATTCCTGCATGTGGAATCGTCCAATAAAAGGATCATATGAGGTTTATATCTTCTCTTCCATCCTATAAAACTATTATCATGCATTATGCATTCATCTTCCAAGCTAGATTCTCAATGGCTTTTTACATTTAGACTGGTGCTACCCATCATATGACAAGCAATTCGGCTGCATTTGTCTCATCCTCGCCATACCAAGGCAAAAGTGTTGCCTGTTGTGAGTGTCTTGCATTTAAATACACACCTTTTTGAACAAACCCCCATATTACAAACACTGTTCAACATTTGAATACACACCTTTTTGAAAGATGCGCACATTTGAATAAACACGTTTTTTAATACACATACAATTCTACTTTTTTTGTTTGAATCAAATACCAAATACAATTGGTTATCCAAACGAACCATCAATTATGTATTTATGCTTAGGCATGTATATCTATAAATATATAAACGAAATGGTATTTGCACATGGCTGATTTTAGTTCCCTTGTGTTCGCAGCCATATAACGACAGTTTAAAACCGCTGTTTAGAGGACTAGATGGCTATATAAGACAAGGTCCGTGGCTCTTCATTCATTTATATGAAGCCATATACAAGCACTGTGAAAATGAGAAATGGTTCTCAAAGTACTGTCACAAGCAGTTTCCTAATGTAACGCGGTCTGGGTAAGTTTCTTTGTTGGAAAGAATTTCATGGATGTCTGGTTATGGATATGACCGTAATCTTGTTTGTGAGCTTTTTTTTTTTTTTTTTTTTCAACGAGAGTCCAATGAGTCCGTTCCAATTGGCTTGTGTTAGAATGTAAGTCTGTCTCGTGAATTAGTAAACTAATATGAAATTAGACTAGGAAGTTCTGATTTCACTCCTGGAAATGCACTTTTATCCCCTGATTATTATCATCACGTGATAGAATTTTAATTTATTTGGAATTGTGCTTGGGCTTTCTAATTAATATTTGTTTACACAATCGTCCCTCGTTCTCCGGCGACCTGTCTGTATGTGAGAGGGGCGACCTGTCTGTATGTGAGAGGGAGTGTTGGAATATAAATAATTCAAGACAAAATAATGGAAACAATCTCTGAAATAAACATATTTACGTTTTTATTACCTTTAATGTTTGCTTCTTCTTCTTCTTCTTCTTTTTTTTTTTTTTTTGATATGTTTGCTTAAATTTTTAAACCTTCATACTTGTTTAATTGGAGGGGGGAAAAAACGAATCTACTATAACTAGGTCAATAATAGAAAGATGAGCTTTTTGAGAGTGATCCTACAAATCACCCAATTTTAGTATGAATTAATAAATTAATATTTTGTATATTTGTCTTCATGTTTAATTATAGTTGAATCTTTGTTCGATTGATCTATGAGTAGGAGCAGTTTTGGTTGTGCGCTATAAAATTTTAATCTAAACAGTAATATATTGTGTTGTTATAAATTAAGGATTAGAAAACAAAAACCCTTATCAGGCTAGGAAAGGTAGGAATGGGTTAAAAAACCGTATACTTTTGCTTTAATTCGATTCGATCCCTTCCCGCCTCCCTACCGTTTTTTATAATAAGTTCTAAAAAACAAAAAAACAAACAAACAATTATTCATATTTTATCATACCATCTCAAATTTTGTGTGTGAATTTTCAGTTCATTTTGGTTGGATAGATTGAGGACTTTTGACATAAGATATATGCAAACATCGGTCTAAAACGTCATATCAAATCCATTGAAAAGAGATTACAAAAAATCAAAAGCATTTCGGGTCCTAGACATGAACTCCAGCAGCAACTTCATCCTATTGGGCGCCGACTCTGCATCTACTTTTTTTAATTGGGCCAATTTCAGGGTTTTCAATAATTTTTTGGGGATTATTTAAATAAAATTATTGGTATGTTCGGTATATACGATGAAAATTGAAATCATTTATTTCTCATCTCCTAATAGATTTTTATTTTAATTTTTCTAATAAATTTGATATTAACCGTGGAAATCCTATAATTACCATGTTAAGATTTCTATTGTTTTTTGAGATTTTCAACTTTTTTGATAAAAATCTAATATTTACAATAGAAATCCTATATTTTTCTAATAGATTTTCAATCCTCAAAACGATGGGGAGAAAATTGGTGGAGCGTCCATACTCATGACAATCCTTATTAAGACGATGTGAGTTACAAATGTGCTCACGAGAAAGAATAAAAATCCGATAGAGAAGAGAGAAATTCATGGGAGGAGATTTTCTATGGAAGACTAGGTCCCGAGGCACGAGATTTTTCATTGAAGACTATGTACCGAGGCGAACTCGGGTCTCATCAGAGAATTATAGTAGTGACAACGAAGGAGGATAATGATGCTAAATTAGTAGTGACTTTTTTTTCACATTTTTGAGAAGCATCTACTATTCAAGTTGTCCATCATCTTAAAAACATTTTTAATCATGGCAAGCACATATATTATCTCACTAGGTAGCAAAACAACATTTTAATAATTTACCATGCCAAGATTTTCATATTTGTAAGAACACATTTTGAAAGGAAAGTTATCAAGAACTTGGTAAACCATTAGTTTACAAGTCATTTACCTGTTAGAAAAGTAATAGATTCTTAGCTCCTCTTGAAGGCTTTGAATCACTCTTGGATCCTTGAGGTAGGGGGCTAGAATGGAGATAAAACATCACTTTAAAAACATTTTTAAAACACAATTTTTCTTTCTAGGAAACAAGTGGAAAAATATAGGTTTTTACCTTGGAAAGCACTTGTAATGGCTCTTCCTCCTTACTAGAAAAATGATCTTGGGAGTGGATGGAAGGAGATGAAGAATATTTTTGGCTTCCCTTAGCTACAAATTTCGTCCACAATGAAGGGAGGAAGAGAAAACTTTTGTTTGATTGTATGGTTTTCAGAAAGAGAAAAGAGTGGTTTTTGGTTTACCTTAAAACCATTTTATAACCAAGCCTTATTGTGGGTTAAAAATTGAATTTTTTTTTTTTTTGGATTTTAATCTCTCTAAAAACGTGCTTAGCTGAAGAGGATAAGTTGGGAGGTTATTTTGGTGGTTTTTCATATATTTCTAAGTGGTTTTAGTTAGTAGTTATTCAAGTAGTCCATCATCTTACATTGTAATCATTTTTTCTTTCTTATATTTTCATTTTTGTTTTGCTTGTTTAGGGGTTGGATTTTTAATTTTCAAAAACCCCCCTCTTGTGCAGCCTATTTTTTGAAAGAAATTTTTTTTTTTTTTTGGATCAATGCTAGTTTACTAGCAGCAGGCTCATTGCCTGCCTGCTTTGCTCAGTGGGCCTGCGGCCCACTCAGTAAGGGGAAGGGTGCACGGCACCCCTTCGCTGCCTTGCCCAGTGGGTAATTACCCACTGGGTGGGGGGTGCACGAGCACTCCCCTGAACCTTTTTTTTTTTTTTTTTTTTCTAGATTGTAGTAGGATTGTTAAATTTAATTTAGTAGGTAAATTTTAACATGATATAAAATTCACTTCTTTAATTCACAAAGTTATGATTATTCATTCCTTATATATATATATATATAATGAATTTTTTACACATAATATTTTCACAATATCCCAATTAAAATAGAAAATGAGAATAACATCTTATTTATATTTTTCTCGTCTCCAATTTAAAAATGTTATTAATGATGAAATTTACAATTTAATTCTCTATTTAGGAGGATTTTGAAGTTGTTAAAATTATTTCCCATCTCCTAATGTATTGTTATTTTAATATTTCTAATAAATTTGATATTTACCATGGAAATCCTATAATTACCATGTTTTAAGATTTGTATTGTTTATTTAGATTTTCAACTTTCTTGATAAATCTAATATTTACAATAGAAATCCTATATTAGCCATGTTCTTAATATTTTTATTTTTATATTTTCAATCTTCCAGTAAGTTCAACAAAAATCATGTATTTATCGTGCTTTTAAATTTTTAGTTAATCTGATATTTACTATGAAAATCCTACACTTATCATATTATAAGTTCTTACTTTCTTTTTTAGATTTTCAATATATTTTTGATATATCCGGAATTTGCAATGGAAATAGTGTGTTTAGCACGTTCTTAAAATTTTTAATGTTAGTTTTTTTACAATTGTAATTTTGTTTTTATTAATCTAATATTTAAGATGGGAATCAGGCTTTTATCATGTTTCAATCAACCCCAATTTGAAAAAACCAAGCACCAACATCCCTAAAACCATAAAAAAGATTTGAATACCTTCTCGCTAATCCTCCACTGGTTGCCATTGCCATGCATCGCAAATATATAACAGCGCAACTCACCGTACAAACAAAAACTGAGGTGTGGTGAGGCTTCGTAGGACAACAAATGGCATTATTGATATTCGGACTAACATCCTCGCAATGACTGGGAGAAAACTGGCGGAGCCATCCCTACGTGTGATGATCCTCGTCAAGACGATGCATTATAAATGTGCTCACGAGAGAGGATAACTCAGAAGAGTTTTCCCTATAAGCTTTGTCATAGTAGGAAGCAACAAACTCCAGCTTATACCGAGAATTCAATACAAGTGCTAAAGTTAGGATGATGCTAAATTCTCACTAATACTTTTGAAATTTGCTCTACATATCCAAGGCCGTACACTTCAAGTACTCATCTCCAGATTCCATAATAGTTTTTAAGATGATGTAACAATAAAAAATTGTTGGAAAAGTAGAAATTGGATGTGGGATATTTGGTGCTAGGAAATAGAAGTATTGCTTTGTAAAACCCTTTCATAAATTTTGAAATTTTCTAAACTCTCTCCCACTCCTCGGTTAAAAGACAATGCTTATAATTCGAATCACTCAACTCCAAGTGATGAAAATCATGTTGGTAAAAGATGACACTTTCAAGCTTGAGGTAAGTTGAATTCCACCGAATAATCACGTCTTGGGACAAGCCTCTCTTGCTACCCATTGAAACTAACTTAACACATTCTAAAAACTTTTGCTTCCTTTGTTGTGACCCTTTAACATATTTGATGCTATCTCGAATTTTCCCAATTGACTTATCAATACTTTTCTGACCATCTTGCACGATTAGCTTAAGTATTTGGGCACAACATCTCAAATGAAAGAAATCACCATGGTAAGCCAACAAACCATACAAGTTCAATTGAAGTTGTAATGCATCAACGGAGACATCATTAGAAGTAGCATTGTCTAAAGTGATACTAAAAATCTTTTCCTCAATTCCCTAATCACTCAACGAAGAAAATATCTTCTCAAATAGGGCTATACCGGTGTGTGGAGGTATGGTCCATCTATAAATAAATAAATAAAATACATAAGAATAATAATGCATAATAAGATAAAGATAAATATTTTAAATTAAAGTATTTCAAATCTAATTCGTCAAATTAGTCCACCCTACTTCTTTAAGATACTAAAGTTTCTGAAGCCAAAAACAAAAAAATAAAAAAATTTGTAAAGGCAGAACCTTTTTCTCAAGAAACTAATAAATGAAGAGAGAGAATTAGGGAAAAACCAGTTGAACTTATATGAAATTAAAACCAACTGATTTACTCCTTTTCATTATCCATATATTAAGCCAAGCCATTGTCCTAAAAACGAAAAGAAAATAAATTAAAAAACAAAATCAAAATCAAATACAAAAAACAGAGCGGGAGGTACAACAATTGAAGGGCATATTTGTATAGATATCCTTGAGATACTTAAGTTTCCGAAGCCAAAAAAAAAAAAAAGTTGTAAAGACAGAACATACATCATATTAGCACACACACAGTTGTAAAGGCATTCAATTCTTAAACACACACACATGGGATGAGAGAATGGAGAGATCAAAGAAGAAGAAGAAGAGACCAGAGAAGAAAGGGAAGAAAAAACGAAGAAGAAGAAGAAGAAACATACCACGGAGAATCGTAGATGAAGACGAAGAAGGAGAGGCATAATCAGAGATGAAGACAGAGGGAGAGATAGAATCGGAGAAAAAGATCCACCGAAGAGGCAGATGAGAGAAGGGGTTAGGGTTTCTTTGAGGAGAGATGTGGTTAGGAGGCAGATCTAAAAGGCTAGATGATATTCAAGGGAAACTGTTAAATTTTTGCAGAATGAGTAGTAGAATACAGGCTTAGAGAAAAGTGAATACTCAATTCCCAGAGAGAGAGAGATCCCTTGTCAAGGGGGGGGTCTTCCTCTGTTTATAGAGGGAGATCGGTGAGCATGAACCCGTAACTGACAGCAAACGGTTACTGCTTATTTCCTCTGGGACACGTGTCATGACATGGATTTGGCAGTTACCCGTATGAATCGCAGATAATGGGCTTCAGCGGTTACTGATGTGCAGCCATTGGTAGTTATATATTTGTCAGTTTCCATAACAGATATGGCAATCATTATCCATCATAGGTTCGATGGTAATAGGAATCAGGGCTGGCCCAACTACTCGTTTTATTAACGAGCGACGAACGGTAAATAGGAGACAAGGCTTTGTCTTTATAATCCATCGTTCGTGGCTTATTTGAGATTCAATCAGACAGAAAAATCATGTTTGAGCCGAACATTCGAAGTTCGATTATCAAAATGACTTGGAACAGCTGTAGGACTGGGAAATTTTTGTAGGCGATCGACGTTCGATATTCGAACGGGTTAATGAGTTGGGGCTGGCCCAACTATAATGATATCCGATATGAATCCTGGAGTTCGCCGTTCGTCAGGCAAACTGTTAAAGCTAACGTAAAATTTTTTATTTGCACATCTGTAGTCGTGTATAAATATGCAAAACATGACATTAGCTATGTTAGATCGAACGTTAGATGACGAACCCTTACAGCTATCGAGCTGCAAAGATTAATAATAATTGTGAGATTATGAATCGTCGAGTATGTTCGGACGATCGTTAGATGTTGAATCGAATAGTGGTCGAACTTCAACGTTGTAGGTAATTGGAAACAAATGATAGTGAATCGTTAGGTCTGTTAACCCGAACTTTCTTTAAGACGAACCTTTTATGTTTTAACGAACAGCGATCAATCTTAAATGTACGTAGGGGAGAATAAGACAATTAATCGTTAAGTTCGTTAAGACGAACGGTGTATTCTCCAACTTTGATAAGTGAGAAAGTCAAATTTCATAATCAACGAAAATGAATCTAAAAGAATATACACGTTTTCTGTCGAGGAAAACATGATTTTAATTAATAATATATTGTAGCTGGACTCGTTCAAATATGACGAGCTGCCTACGTACCCAGAGTTTAGGGATCAAGCCATTCATAGTTCTAACGCTGTTAAGTTCGAATTTTACGACAGAACTCGTATTCGCGGATACGAGCTGCCTACGTACCCGAGTTTAGGTATCAATTCCAACGTAGTTCATGGCAGCTCGTACATTGCGCAAGAGCAGTGAAAGTCTTAAGGCATAGATTTAAGGTTATTGTAACGCTGAATGTTCGCCGTAATGGAACTAGCCCTCACAAGAATAACGTCGAAGTTTAAAAGTCTTGGTTGAAAGATACAAAAATTACAAGTAATATTTACGGAGGTGATGCGCGTTCCAACTGCGGAGAACTTCTACTCCATCGCTGGTCTCGAGACTGTATACGCCCGGTCAAATAACCTTCAAGATCCTGTAAGGACCCTCCCAATTTGCACCCAGTTTTCCAGCTTTTGGTTCGGCAGTGTACTGGAATATTTTTCGAAGTACATGATCTCCTTCGTTAAAAGTTCTCGATCGAATTTTCGAATTGTAGAACCTCGCCACTGATTGCTGGTAGTTCGCCATGCGAATCAAGGCTTGATCTCGTTTTTCGTCAAGCGAATACAAACAATATCTCAACCATTTGATTTCGTATGAATGGTTTAAAAACGAGTTCCATCAATGTAGTATATAAAAAGGACTTAATCACAGTTTCTCTTTAAAAATACTAAAAGGGTCTTGTGTAGTGAAAGTCATTAAAGCAGTACAATGCAGGGCCTTGCCAATCCGCCATTGAGTTCTATCCAAGAGAGATATCACGTTAGAAGCAACAACAGAAATAACCAACTCTGTAACTAACTAATAATGATCATAATAATCGTGACGAGGTAGAGTGAAGAGAAAACCGCTCAATTCTACTTGAGCTCCATAAATAGGGGCCAAAACCCCTGGGTTTTTCGGAAAAATTGGAAAAACCCACAGAGACTGCCAAAATCCTCCCTCTTTTCCGCCATTTCCGAGCGTTTCAAGAACTTTACGATTTCGTCCTCCTCAGAGTTGTAAATCAGGTAAACTTGATCTCATGTTTCTCTCTTTTTTCTCTTTATCCTTGGCTTTGTATTGTTTTGTTCTGGGCGTTGAGAACCATTCTGCGGCTGTTTTGGGTTTTATAACCAGTTTCTTGATGTTCCCGAGTTGTGTATATCTAATATCTTGCCTATTTTCTGGGTTTTAAAACCATTTTGTTGTTCTGTTTGGCTAGTGTGTGTGCTCTTCCGTGCTCTGTAAGAATAAGTTGGAAACATGTCTTCCGTGCTCTCTTTTTTCTTTATCCTTGGCTTTGTATTGTTTTGTTTTGGGCGTTGAGACCCCTTCTGCTGCTGTTTTGGGTTTTATAACCAGTTTCTTGATGTTCCCGAGTTGTGTATATCTAATATCTTGCCTATTTTCTGGGTTTTAAAACCATTTTGTTGTTCTGTTTGGCTAGTATATGTGCTCTTCCGTGCTCTGCAAGAATAAGTTGTAAAAATGTCTTTCGTCCTCTCTTTTTTCTTTATCCTTTGCTTTGTATTGCTTTGTATTGGTTTGTTTTGGTTCGCCCAACGAGTGCTACGTCCTCTGTAATCGATATTTCTTCACTATATCTGAATGCTTTTGAATACAGGGAAAACTAAATTTTTGAAGAAAGAGAAGTAGGAATATACTGTTCTGGAGAAATATGATTATAGTCCAAAAAAAAAAAATCCCACTCTCGATGGGGGTCTTCTTCTATTTATATAGAAGAAGATCAGTGGGCCTGAACCTGTAACTGATAGTAAACGGTTACTGCTTATTATCCTTATAACACGTGTAATAGTTGATGCTCCTTATTACTTGTACTAGAAACGAGCGCCGAACGGTTAGTAGGAGACGAGGCTTTCATGTTTGATCTGAACGTTCGATATTCGATCATAAACTTTAGTAGTTAACAAAATGATAGAATCCATGGGTCTGGCCCATTTGTGTCAGTGATCGACATTCGAGATTCGAACGGATCAACGAGTTGAGACTGGCACAACTATATCCGAGAGTTCACCGTTCGTCAGACAAACTGTTAGAGCTAACTTTAATGTGAAGACGAAGTCTAACCACAACAAGACCCCATCTGTTTTGGGTTTCAAAACCCGTTTCTTGATGTTCCCGAGTAGTGTATCTAATACCTTGATTTTTTTTTTCTGGGTTTGAAGCCCATTTTGTTGCTCTGTTTGAAAAAATTTTCAAATTGATGTTTTTCTCGCTGCCTATCCAATTTCAACGATGAGCCTTATTTTAATTCCCTTTGATTGTACTTGATTATTTTTGGGCAGGTTTTGTTTTGTTCATGATGGCTTCCAGATTGATGTTGAGGAGAAGATCTATTACAAACTACATAACTGCCACTTACCGGTCAATCCAAAGTTTTCGAATTCTTGGAAATGAGAGTACTTTTCAGAATTTACAGTTACGAGCTCTCCATTCAAATTCAAAATCAATACTAGAAGGTTAGTTCTTTTGGTCTATTTAGGTATCGGTAGATTCAAATAGTGTGTTTTCCTACGTGAATGATGGCTCGGCCATGATCTTAATTCACCGTATAGTTTGTATCGAGCTTTTTATTGCTCTAATGATGTGATGGCTAGCTTTTAATTGCTGAAACGATGAGTGATGGCTCGGCCATAATCTTGATTCACTAGTAGAAATCACTTTTATTGTTGATTAAAAAGCAACGTTAAAGCTTTATTAAAGCGATGTTAAAATGTTACTTTTATTGCCCTCTCAATAAGTGCTCATTTTTATGATAACTACATTGTATCTTCCCCACATATAATATACTAAAAATTGAAAAAATATAAATAAATAAAAAAAAAACCGTTTGGGGGGATTGGGAGCAGCGCTCATCGGCGTAGTGGAGTCTGCCTGGTAAGCGTCGGGGTTAGATCGAGCCCGGGGGCTCGAGCGAGCGCTGTGTTTGGTTATTGTCGGCGTTGCCGAGGATACAAACAAGATATACAGATCATAATTCATTTTATTTATCGTACAGGTCCAAGGTTCATATTGGATTTGAAAGAGGTTGATGAGTTGCAAAAAGATAGAGAGGTATTATTTCTTCGATTTAAAACTATCCAGTTCGTTGATTTTTTCCTAGTTTTTAATGCTTCATTTTTTTCCTCAGTTAATCAGTCTCGACCGTGCAGAACAGTATCTCAGTACACTGAATCCCATGATGACTTATGCCTACGTTGAGGATTTATTAAGCAAGCTATGTCATTTTCACACTCTTGGTTCAAGTCACGGGGAACTGCGACCGTCAAATATTTTTCTCCACAGAAATGCATCAGAAATAACTATTGGAGCACCAAAATATACGGTGACACGTGATAAGTACAGAGCCCCAGAATGGGTTGAAGGGATGGCTCCTACAAACGAGTTGGATATATGGGGGTTATGCGAACTTCTTGACTCGAACTGCTTTTCGATTGATCCGAGTAGAGCAGATTTATCTCATTTTACCGATAACGGGAAATCCATAGACCCAAATTCAAGATGGACTCTGGCTCGATTGAAAAATCACCCCTTCATGTGGAGCATGGAGAAGAGAAAATGCTACTTTTCTGTTATTGTTGACTTGATAAGCGTGGTCGACGGGCTCTATAAAACAGACGACAGAAAAAGTAGACAACAAAAGTTGCTCCAGTTACCAAAGGTGGAGAGACTAAACGTTTTGTCTCACTATTTAGACGAAAAAGCGAAGCCTTCTAAACCAATACTCGACGAGAGTATCAGGGATTATATTGGGGGATATTATGAATATAATAGATGTTCGGATTATCTTGCAGCTATCAGAAATATGCAAGAACATACATTGCGAATGGATTTTAAAAATAAACAGAACATTCGGCTATATGACATTCTGGCGGCCTTAATGAGGACTAATCAGTACTCATTTCCATCAATTTGGGATGCCATAGGTCCAGAATTTGATATTCAGGTGATGATTCAAATGCATATAAGGATGGCACATCCCGAAATTATTTTACGAACGCGGAAGGCAATGAGAAACTGGTTGCATGACGTCGAGTCATCAAAGACTAGCCGAGTGAAACTGAACGATCTAATGGTGTCTTTGTTAAACAGTTTTTGGGAAGATTTGTAGACAGGTCTGGGCAAGCAGGAAGAATGTTGTTTTTGGAAGTGTGTTTCATTTTGGCCCCCAATGACTTGACCTCGATCACACTAAACCATGTCGTTTGCTTAAGACGAACCTTAGACAAGACGTTTGTAGCGAATACATTTGACCCCTCAACGTGTCCCATCTAGTCTCCATTTGACGCTGTGGAGTATCCCCTCAAGGCTCGATAGGACATTCTTAAGGAGTTCAAACAAGGGCTCCTTGTTGATGCCGAAGTGGATAAAGACATCGGGTTTTATGAGGATTCACACATTGATGATGGATGTTCGTCATCTGCATCAGTCGAGGGTCACATACCAGGGAAGAGCGGGCTAAAGCCAAGTGGAGTGGAGACCCCAGTGGATGTCGAACCATCAGAAGACATCGAAACGCGGAGAAAGATTTGGAATGTTTTTGTACTGTTCGTACATTAATTTTTGTTTGGACTTGGAAGTTGTGTAATAACAATTTTATCCATCAATCCAAATTTCAAATTTTTCATATACATATCTATGTATAAAACAAATAGGCAAAAAGTATATCTAGGTTCTTTAGGACGAACATTGTTTTGTTGAACCGAACAGCAGTTGAGCTGGCTTATGTTGACGACAGCCGGACGATAGTGAATCGTTCCAGCGTTGGTTGATTATAATCAAACCATACATGAATTTTTTTTCATTATTAGCTAAGGGACAGTGGAAAAAAAAAAAAGCACATACAACCGTTAGATGATTTCTGGATAATAAAAAAAAAAGGAGAAAAGAGAAAAAAAAAAAAAAGGATATAATAATAAGAGGAAACTAGATTGTCGGTAAAGGGCCAATATGTTGCGTATTGTTAGAATGACTGGATCAGCTATCCAGTCTCAATTCGGAGAGATTTATGCTGAATTAACAACTATGGCCGAGTATGAATCGGGTAGGTCTCGAAACGCTCCGAAATGGTAGGAAAGGAAAACGGATTTCGGCAGATCGGCAGAGTCGATGGGTTTTTTCTAAATTTTTTTGAAAAACCCAGGGGTTTTGGCCTCCTATTTATAGAGCTCAAGGGTGCTTACCCCTGGACATTGGTTGCAAGCCAAAATAATTAAACAGTGAAGGGAACCGTCGTGATCGAAGGGCCTAAATTTTTGGTAAGAAAACGGAAATCCCATCTGACGGTGGAAATCCAAGTTGAATGGAGCGATGAGATGGATTTTTTTCAATTAATTTTTATTTCTAGTAGTGTCGTAGGGGCTTATACCTGGAGATGCTGTTTTTATCTACAGTCAAATTATAACACTATTCTTAACATAGGCATCATCAATTATCTGTTTCATTCATTAACGTAGGCAGCTCGTATAACACGCTAATACGAGTCCAGTCACATTTTTCATTGATTGAGAATTTAATATTTTCAATCATTCCATTAATCAATTTATGGGGCATATAATGTTCGTCTTAACGAACGTAACGATTATTATTCGTAAAGTTCTTATTAACCTTCGCAGCTCGATTGCAGTGTTATTTGTCATTCAAAGTTCAGCCTAACGAACCTAACATTGCGTTTTGCATATTTATAGTGTGCAATGACAATTGTGTAATTGAAAATTTTGAAATTCAATAAAATAAAATTCTTACATACAAAAAATTCATTGTTCCAATGAAAAGAATATTACAAAAAAGAAATCCAAGTATCCACTTCTTGATTCTCGAGGACTTCAACTGGAGGAACGATGTTCGGAGCATCAAACTCAGCTGCAGTATGCTCAGGGAAGGGCGATGAAGTTTCGGCTTCACCAGTTGGATCTTCATACAGCTCGATCTCGGCGTCGACATCAGCATCGACGAGTAACCCTTGCCTATACTCCTTTAGTATATCATATCGAGCTTTGAGAGTTGCTTTCTCGAACGCATCTGTAATCTGGGCGACGAGTGCAGAATTATCAGCCTGGAGGGTTTGAATCTTCATCTGAGCCTCATTATATTTATCTACCATGACTTTCGTATTGTTGCTATCTTCCTTGCTTGATTGCACAACGTTCTGAATTTCCGAAATCAAACCCTCGGCACTTGTCTTTACAAGATCAAACTTCCGTTCGATGTTAAGCACATTCTCCTCCCACTGCTTGTTCTTGTCCTCGAGCTGTTTGTTTCTCTCCTCAAGCTGTTTGTTCTTGTCTTCAAGCTGCTCGATGCTATTCCTCTGCTCGCGAATTCTCCCGGTTATTCGATAGAAGAGACCCATCGCTTGAATGCCAGTCTGAATCATAACAGAAGATTTGGCAAAATGTTACAAACAGGTTACATATTTGATATACCTACAAAGATATGAATCTGAGAGTTCGTAAATACATACCCTCAAGTTATTCCACAGCAAATTATCGAGTTGATGCTGAACTCGATCTTCGTCCAGAGTATCAGAATCGGTTTCTGATATGAGCTATTTTATAATGGCAACAATTGTCTCTTTATCTTGATTCACGTTAGGTGGCAAATCCACATCCACTTTACGATCTCCTTGAAGAAATGGCGGTTCGAAGTTCTTCTCGACGGAAAGTATATTGGATGGTTTGTTCCTCTTGGCAGGAACTTCCTTTTTGTATTTGTCATCTTTCCGTTTCTTACTTGGGGATGGTGGCTGCTTCGAAGGAGGTTCTGGAGATGATTCGAGCACAGTCAGAGGCAGTGGATCATTAGCTTTCACAACTTTTTCGAAAGCGGCAGCAGAGGCCTTCGCCATTGCAGCTTCCTTCGCTGCCTTCTTCTTTGCCAGTATATCCTTGGGAGAAGGAAAATCTACATTCATTTTGTCCAAGGCAAATTCTGCTATCAAAGCATCCTCGTCAGTTAAATGTTCGATGAACAGTCGAGTAACGAAGAGTCGCTACCCTGATCACGAATTGCTAATCTACCCAGGAAGGAACTAGTTTAGGAATACCTCATGGGAGTTCGATAAAGTCGTTCTAAAGACTGGACGCTCGCTCGAAGCTCGCAGTCGCTTTGAATTGTGAATTTTGTCCCACTCTGTTCGGCAGTGCTAGTAATCGGTCGAGCTTTTCCACGAACAAGAGAGCATTGGGTGGTGGCCTCTTTGATTCCTTGCCTGCAATACAATGAAAATAACATTGGACATGAATACAAAGACTATATGTAACGCTCGACGATTCTATGCTCAACATTTAACAAGAGTCCCCCACATTGGGTAAAAATGCATTGGCAAGTCCTAAAAATTGACGTCATTTATATACAGGAAAAAGTAATGGTCATGCCAATATCGGTCGGCATTCTTCGTTTCGCCAACCACTCGTTTGTTCTTCATGGGACACATCGAGTAGCAGCCTCGATCTTCGGCTAATACTATTAAACCCAAAGACACTCGAATGCAGTTCAGCATCAACTGAGGGATAGGCAAGTTGGTAATGGTGCATGCTTTGGATGAGAAGAGGGGGAAGAGGAAGCGATATATAGTCCACACTCGAAGTAGATAGTATACATTCAAATAAATCCTTCGGATACCATGTACGCTCGTTCATCCTTGTGGGGTAAACGAATTGGACCACGTTTGGTAAGCAAAATCTCCCCCGATTTTTGACAAATCCTCTTCAAATCGTCAAAGCTTCGGCCCCGACGTTGTCGCTGGTCTATAACTCTTGTTCGAGTCTCGACTGACGAAGGGTTGAGGCAAATTCTTCTTCGTCTGAGCTGTTACTGCTGTAGTCCGTGCTCGTCCATTCTACTACTACATCCTCGACAACTTGATTTTCCTTATCCATGGTATGGAAACTAAATTATGAACGAACGATGGAAGGATTTCAAATCTAATAGCTCCTACTGGATCATAATCCTATCGAGTTTTGGATGAACACGAAGAATAGGAGACTAAAACCCTAGAGAAAATCCCAGAAAACCTCACCAAAAACCCCTCAACCAAAACATTCACTCAAAAGAAATACAGAAAAACAACCAAAAGGATTCGGAAACAGAATAGAAGAAAACTCTTACCGAATCGAAATTGCGCAAAATGTAGAATAAGAACAGAGAAAAATCTTGCCTGAGTTTTTTAAAATTCTTCGAAACTTCTCGGACGCTCTGGTTTCTCTGATGCTCCGAATGTAAATATGAGGGAAATGAAGCTATGTGAAGCGTTATATTGCTTCGGCGCGTAACAAACGGTCCTGATTTTCCAAAGACGCTTGATCAAATGGCGAGAATAACAGCACTCTTCGTATTCCCGCTCAAATGATCGTACATCGCAACGTGTCGAATCCCTGGAATCTCATACACGCCAGCTCTGACTTACGTCACAACGGTACGAATTCCAAGAGAAACTATAATCCCTTTCAGCACACCCAATCCATACATGCCACGTGCCCACAAATTAATTTATTAGTTCTTTCAGATTTCCTTGATCTGATGTAACCATGACAGATGCGATTTTATCGGGTTCAATAAACACTCTAACAAATATCCATCGCTCGATTGAGTTGGGGCTATCTGGTGGGGTTAGACTTCGTCTACCCTTTATAGCGTTCTTTTACTGTTCGTCTGACGAGCAACGAACTCTTTATTCTAACTATTACATTTTCATGTTTGGGCGAGACCCAACTAATTTTTCCGTTTGATCTTGAACGTTCATCGCTCGTATAATTTTGCCGGACCATTTAATTAGTAATACATTTCGTCGTGATTTTCTAACATTTAAAATCGAACATCGAACCTGCACGTCCATCATTATCTCTCACATGCTGAATTTCAATTAAGATCCGAACGATGGATCATATTGACAGAGTCTTGTTATTTTTATTTATTATTATTGTTGTTATTATTATTATTACTATCATTATTTCTTATATTTTTCTTTATTTTGTTTTGGACAGGTTTTGATTTGTTTATGACGGCGAACTCCCGGATTCATTTCGGATATCATTATAGTGGGGCCAGCCCAACTCATTGATCCGTTCGAATCTCGAACTACGATCGCTCTGACAAATGGGCCAGACCCATAAAACGATTCTAAATCATTTGATATCCGCGAATGATTATAATCGAACATCGAACGTTCACATCAAACATGATTTTTCGTTCTGATTGAATCTCAAATAAGCCACGAACTATTTATTACAAAGACAAAGCCTCGTCTCCTATTTACTGTTCGTCGCTCGTTCATAAAACAAGTAGTTGGGCCAGCCCTGACTCCTGTTACCATCGAACCTATGATGGATAATGATCGTCGTATCTGTTTTGGAAACTGACAAATATATAACTACCAATGGCTGCACATCAGTAACCGCTGAGGCCCATTATCTACGATTCATACGGGTAACTGCCGAATCCATGTCATGACACGTGTCCCGAGGATAATAAGCAATAACCGTTTGCTATCGTTACGGGTTCAGGGCCACCGATCTTCCTCTATAAATAGAGGAAGACCCCCCTTGACAAGGGGGCGGGATCTTTTTCTGAAAACCTTTTTCAGAGAGACTGATACCATTTTAGCGAATATATTATTCTCATTCTGCAAAGTTGAACAGTTACCCTTGTATTCAAAAACCTTCAAATACAGTGAAGAAATATCGATTACAGAGGACGTAGCACTCGTTGGGCGAACCTCTCTAAATTGTGGTGTTGTTAATTCTATGCTGATTTCATTTATTTCATTATTTTCATATCGGGTTGTTTTATGAATTTCATTGACAATTTCCAGGGGCCCAATATATTCTGACTTACCGAAATTGACTAACTCCGTTTAAAATTTGACAGTAGATATCCAGCATCTACAATAACCAATCAGTGTAATACGCTTGGTGCTTATGCCAATTTCCACTGGTTTGAATATTGCCTTTTTTTTTCCAATCATTTTTAAATGTCCATGTCGACCTGGGTTAATGATTTTGATGAATTATATGTACATTGATAGATGGAAGGCCTTTATTTATTTAATCATTTTTATTTACCAAAATTCCTCTGGGGTGAAGCTCTAGAGACTACAGTAAATATCCTCAACAAGGTTCCAAGTAAAGCGATAGCTAAAACCCCTTATGAATTATAAAAAGATAAGAAGCCCTATCGATAAGGGAGACAAGTTCAGTCTCAGTCAATACCCCAAAAATGAGTTGGAGCGGAAAGAAATGCAAAGGATTCCTTAAGCGTCAGCTATAGGAATTCTAATAATAATAGTAATAATCAATTCTACCCTCAGTTTTTAGTCTTTTTTAAGAGTAAAACTGTGGTAAAGCTCTTTTTATATATCATATCGATATAACTCATTTTTAAATCCTTCAGATATAATCGAACAGCTGAGATATTGCTTATGTATGGTAATTATCATATATCTTACCTTACAGTATTATTTGATTAAGAAATTAAAAGAAAGAAAGAAAATTTAATAATTTCTATCACTGGGGTTGGACAGGCCCTTAACTGTGCGGGGGGGGGGGGGGGGGGGGCTCGAGTGCCGAGGGGAGGGGGAGCTAGTCGGTGTTGGGGTAGGGGTAGGGGGGTCTTGCCGACCTTTGGGGTGGGGGGGTCTGATCGGCATCAGGGGTTTGGGAGGGGAGGGGCTCGAGCGTCAGGGGGGGTCTAGTCGGCATTAGGGGTGGGGGGGGGGGGAGGGGGGCTCGAGTGTCATGGGGAGGAGGGGGTCTGGTCAGTGTCGGGGGTAGGAGGCGAGAAGCCTGGGCTCGTTGGCTTCGGGGGGTGGGCAAACCTGGTCGGGGGGTCCATCATCGGCCTCGGCGGGGAAGTCGCGGGCATCAGGGAAGGGAAGTGGTGGGTTTTTTTTAATTTTTTATAAAATTTTTATTTATTAATCTATACTAATATGAGGTAAGGTGTATGATAATTATAATACACACACTACATCTCAACCGTTCAATTACATCTTAACGGGGTAAGGGAAGTAAAACAATTTATCAAGAAAAACTAATGTTTACAAGACAAATCTCATGAATAATCTCCCATTATTTGCCCCCTTTTCCTTAATGTCTTCTTGAAAAGACACTGAGAAAAACTTGTCTTTTTCCATTCGGCCTAATGGGTGAATTTAATTATGATTTCAAAACTTCTAATGAATATATTTGCCAATAAAGCTTTTGTTTTGTTTTGTTTTTTTTCTTTGGGTGCATGCCGAGATTCTCATTTGCAGTCGAGCAAAACTTAAGTTCTTAACACGATCTTAAATTCATACTTTCGGTCATGGTACTCAATATGACCTGTACCTCATTTTTCGGTCTAGAGAACTCAAAGTTCTAAATATGATTTCAACTTCATCTTTTCGGTCTAGGTAACTCTAGGTACTAAAATGCGTTATGTACCTTGAGTTTTGATCTGCAGAAAGAGGAAAGTGCAGGAGTTCCTTGCAAAACTCGATATTAATAATCAAGCTAAGGCAAAGGCCTTGGTCTTGCGACTTGATTAATTTACAAGGGTGTTCGAGGTGTACAAACGATCTATACCTCGAAATTGGGTCCAAGTATTTGATGCTTAAAACAATCTGCATCTCGGTCTTATTACGTGTTTGAACAACATTACGTCTAAAGTAACATTATATTTATTAAAACAAGATTCGCTTGCTCTACTTCCTGAAGGAACATTTCCATCACCATTACCAAATCTGAAGATTTCCATCCTCTTTAGCGATCTGATTTGCATCCACAAAAGACGTAAGGAACAACAAAATGCAAGAATTGAAACTACTTATGCTTCATTTCTCGGTCTAGCGAACTCAAAGTACTCAAGCTTTTTGAACTTTGAAGTTCTATCTGAAACAAGTCTCATATTGAGAAAAGGCATCAGAAGTTCTTGGCACCTCACAACCTGTTATATCTAGAATAAATTTCATCAAGACTTACCATTTATCTCTTGCAAAGCAGTAATAAACAAAGAGAAACACATTGTAATTTTTACTACTTCTAGAAAAGAAAAAGATATTCCGTCTCAAACCATCAATTCTAGTAACCGGATTTGATTCCAAGGACAGTGAAATGGTTATTCGTAATTCCAACCAATTCTTATTTTCATATCACCGAGAAGTGAGAAATGAGAAGTACTTGTGAATGCCAGGTCTAGGAAATCCTCTTACAAAACAGTATCATATAAATAATTTATAGGGACGATTTTTTATGAGATCTACATTTCTCTTCAATGTTAAGGATAAACATATTTGAAATATTCGATCTTTGCCGAATGATAAGACACAGAAAAAGAATGTGGTCAAAGGATAATTAAAACAGTGACTAAGATGGATGATTAAGAACCAAGGATTTTGAAAACAAAACCTTGATTGTAATTGAGGAGGGCTTTTGGACCACAAAGAATCCAAACAAATGACCAATTTCCAATGCCAAATTAGCCCCCAATAATAAACCAAAACATTCGTTTTAGTGAAACCATGAGCAAACTACTTAACCAAAGCCTTTAAATGGTATTTTTGGTTTCCCTCCCCCGTCTTCTTTTTGTCCCCTATGTTTCTCTTTTCATAAAGTGGCCATCACTGCAATTGGGAAAATCATTACTTAACAAAGAAAATAAAGTTTATGCAACTTCGGTTCGGAGAGGCGTTAAGACGCACATGTCAATATGTGAGACTTGAACTTGTTCAGCTCGGCTAGGACCTCTTCCTCTGGCCTGTAGATCAAATCAATCATCCGCCATATCTGCACGGGAAATAGTCATTTTTGCTTAGACCAAACGATTTTTTTTTTGGGTCATCGCAAACAAGAAATTTACCAACCCTTTTCAAGTAGCTCATTTCTTTTCTTATCCAGCTGCCTTTTTCTTCCCCCCATTTTGAACATAGATTGAACTAATTTTGAGGAATTTTTAATATTACCTGCAGTGTGCCACCACCTCCAGTGCTTTCACAATCGTCGGACACACTAACAATCGTCCATGGATCAGACGCATTCCAGTGAAAATCAACTACCTTGTCCCTGCAGTCCGTTACAAATCAAGCAATGAATTTGAAATTATTGAACAAATTTAAATGGAAGCGTTTACTGGCCAAAAAACCACAGTGGATATCAAAGCCAAAATAAGGCTTTTGGAAAAGAAGCTCAAGGACATCTTACAAGAAACTCGGGAACTATTCTGTGTCTGCAAATTTTTAAGGTTTTTTCAAGTGTATGGTAACTTAGCAAACATGTAACAGGTATACATACCTATGGCCAGCATGCCTAAAGAACAAGCCTGCAGGAGCATTTGGCAACTTTGATCCAATAGATTCTTGCTTCTTACCAATCTGAAAGAGAAGAAATTATAGTCTATGAGCACATATAATCCTTAGCATCTCCCATCCCTCTACTTTCAAACCGCCGGGTTTACGATTTCCCTTTTTCTGATTATTGGATTTGGCTGAGAGAGAGAGAGAGAGTGCCATGGAGTACATCTATAAACAGACCTTTTCATGATCCCAGATGTTTAAAATGCCATCCTCGGCAGAGCTTCCAAAGACGGATGACTTGTCTGGAGACCACTGGAAACAAATACATCAATTATCAGCCAAAGGAAAAGCAAACCAAGACTATGATTTCTTAAAGACGTGACAAACAAATCTGAAAAGTTGAAGCAAAATAGCTGGAAAATTTTGTGACCTGTACACAGAGGACAGCTGCATTGTGACCCTCAAACTTATGAACAGGTGAGCCAACACCCCCAGAAGCGAGATTCCGTCGGTCAAACATGTGGATAGAATTATCAGCAGACCTGAGTTTAGAGCAAAGACCAGGCACCAGCATGTTAGATATCAGTTAATACAAACACATTCTGCAACTAAAATATCAGCACAATAAATCTACTGCAGTTCATCTATTCGTGAGAGAAAAATATAAATACCCAGTTAGAATGAGATTGACATCATGAGGGTTCCAATCAACACAGTGTAGATCAGCGTCATGAGCTTTTTCAACCTGCAAAATTAATTTGAAAAAAGAAATGCAGAAAAAGAAAGTTTAACAACAAATTCAATTCCACAAAAAAACATGCTAATATCAATGCCAAACAGCAGCATAAATAAGAAGGATATCACTTAATCTATCAAAGCACTGCAACACATCGTATGGCAAACAGTCACTGTGCAACGTTTGTCAATCCTAATGTGATGAATTGCAAGTATAAAACCCGACAAGAATAGGATATGAAACGACGGAAGTAGAAGAAAACTGAAGGATGGGAAATAAGACTGCATGAGTTTATAATTACCACTCAAGGTCATGCACCTTCCCATGCCTTCAGCATGACAATAAATTACTAACGAGTTAAATACTACCAGTTTTTTCCCCTGCTTTGACACGGTTATGAAGCTGGATTCTTGCCACAAAGAAAGCCGTATCATAATGTTACACTCCCATGAATGTTTCTTTTATCTCTTTCGAGGAAATTTATTTAAAAAAAAAAAAAAAGAGGGGAAAAACGAAGTAATGTGGAATACCATACTGTCGTCACAAAAACAAATGTAAAAATAAAATAAATAGAAGGAATAAAAGGTAGGGAACGCCTACCTTCACGACAGGAGTAGAGCCAGATCTTGCATCCCATAGTATGAGGCATGAATCATCACCTACGCTACAGAACTCCTGAGCACTTCAACACAGACAAAAAGCAAATTCAAATAAAGAAAGTTGGAGACGACATCATAAAAAGTTACTGATGATTTTAAGGAGACATAATCCAAAGATGGAATACTTGTTGAACTATAGAGAGAGAGAGAGGATAGCTTCCATGTTAAGTCTAAACTAAATCGTATATAATGGTTCATGTTATCAAACTCAAATAGTAGCTACCTGGATGGGCAAAACTGCACATCTTCAACAGTTTCCTCATGCCCATGGTAGACACCTCGTGGTCCAACTAAAGGGCTGTCTGCACGTTTGTAATTACTCCCACCAGCCTTAGAAGCAGATTTGGTGTTGGACCCACCAGATGCCGGAGATTTGGTGGCGGCTGGGTCTGATGCTAAAGTTGAGATATGATCATGAATGCTCCACAGAACTACTGACTTGTCCTTCCCTGCCACAATAATCTTTTCTGATCAGAATTGTATTTGAGAGAAAAATAGTGATATAATTTATATTTTTAGTCAATACCAATCATCCGAGGAAAAAAAAAAAGTAGCCAAGAATAATAAGCTCAACCTAAGAACCATTATAAGATTCAGTTCATTTATACATAGGGACAAATCTTTGATTAAAACATAAAGGTACATTATCACATGGCTTTAAGGCATAATAATTACACGTCATTATCTTTCTAAAACAGAAAAATCAGCAACGTCACGCCAGTAGAGCCTATATGCTTATGCATCAAAAACAGATATACATAGTAATATCTCACCGTTGACCGTAAATGACAGAAAATCAATGATTGAGCTGCAAAAGATACTGTAAAAAATTTAAGACAAAATATTTAATTAAGAATATCACCTCCAGATAGTACAAAAGGTTCACTTGGACACATGGCAAGAGCAAATTCGGCATTATCTTGATGCCCAGTTAATAGCTGCAAGACAACAGAACTTAAATAAGTACACACATAATAAGTTGGTAAAGTTATTGTAATGAATGGATGCCTAATAACAGTAGAGTAAGTAATTTGGATAAGTAATGTATTTGAGAATTGGTACAGAAAAAATAAAAATAGCAATCAGGGCACACCAGATCAGGACTCGAATTTGTGGCTCCCAGTACAGCATGGCGATTAGGTTGAGCCTCAACATCCCAGATGAGGACCTGCATGATAAGTTAAAAAGTTTAAACCAAATTAAGTTATAAACTTCAAATGGTTAATCAGATATTTGCAAATCCTAAACACTACATAAATTACATAGAATAGAAAGCGTGAGATCAGTGCTTACATCGGGACTATCAGTATGTGTAGCCACTATCTTACTATTCTGTGGGAGTTCCCTGATTCTGTTCACCTGCAAATCATTATTGCATATAAACAACACAAACCCTTATTTACCGTAAGTTTAAAAGAATAGCTCCTTCATTTTGAGCAAATATCAGCTGAGAGATATCTCAAAAAGTCCTTTTCAGAAAGGATGTCATGGATGCAAGAAGACAAGAATTGATTTGAAAGTGTTAAAACTGTCTTTCACCGTTCACAATCATTTTCCAATTAGAAAAAAAAGATGGTAAAACTTTCAGTTCAAATGGTTAAAATAGCACTAAAAAGGGAAAACACGCCAATACTCATTTCAGTAAGAACCGCAAAAGAATCTAGTAAAGCTTTCTAAGAAAGAAAAACCAAAAATGAAAACCACCCGACTTTAAAAGTAATTCACACCTCGCCTGGATGGATGATGGTTTTGTACTTCTTGACGAAGGGAGAGCGTGCTTCTTCATTGAACTGCAACAAACAGTGAGCAAAACACCACATCAATTCAGAAAACGAACTAATAACTTCATAATGGATGGCAATGCCGCAATAGAAAGAAACACAAAACTGATTGTTCATTGTGACATCACCTGAGATATGTGCTCTGCAGCTGCAACCCTGGGTTTGACCACCTCACAGTTTGCTATAACCAGCGTATTCGGAACACTGCCATCAGTCTGCCCAAAGAAAAAAGCATTGAAGGAAAAAGAGCGACAAGGATGATATGCTATCAAGAATAAACACTAGCATGATGTTCAAATTTTACTTGATACATTCTCAAAAATGGACAGTATTACTCCAGATTTCATGGAAAGTTTGCAACCGAGGGCTCTCACAAGGCACCGGTAGAGTTTAAACTTCGATCAAGTGATAACACAAACACATTTGTCCGAACACCTCACACAAAATTCGACCCGCGACCTCGAACACCCATAAAAGTTGCTTTCCGAAACAGAAAATCTAACAAGAATACCCAGAATGAAACTCAACAAACTCGAGAAATGGGAACCTAACTCATACCCATTTCTCTCTTAAATTAAGACTCCACTCAACAAAATGTTTCAACGTCACATAAAAGAAACAAAAAATAAATAAAAAATCAAGACAAATCGAAATGCTCGGGAGTAAAAAACATCATCGTACCTGTTCCGAAAGGTAAAGACGCTGACGATTCTTGTAAGTCGCCTGCTCTAGTTGAGGACCCCATCTATCAGAATCATTACACAAAATTTCAATCATCAAAACTAACCGCACGGATTAAAATGCACACAAATCAGACAACATGCATAAACTCAGAAATTCAAGGACCCACATTTTCTCGCAAACCAAACAGATTAATAGAAAACACAAAAACCCTAGAGGGATGAGAAGCAGGCCAGCAAAACTGCGCAATCTTCTTTTGTTTTCTAAAAGCATTACCAACAAAAGAAACGAACAGTGAACCCAATCATCTGTTAGGGATCCATTTCGTTCTCTACTTTTACTCTATTTCTCTACCCACATTTTCCCGGTATCCAAACAGAAGGCAAGACAAGTACATTTTCGAGGTTGCAAGAGATGTTTTATATACGTGCGTATATAGAGACAGAAATAGAAAACCCAGAGTGAAGAGGAGAGAGAAAGAGAAACGGACCGGCAAGAGAGGGAAGGCCAGACGAGGTTGTGGTTGGCGAGCCAGTCGTAGAGAACGGGGACGAGGGATTTCCACTGGGTGTACCTCTCTTCCACCGACGGCTCCGGCCCTTTCCCTCTCTCCTTCATTTCTCTCTCTACACTTTCTCTCTCTAAAACTCGCTCTGCTCTACTCAGCTCTGCTCAGCCTTTCTTCTTCTTTCTGCTGTTGTATTTTCCCGCCAATTTGGGGCCTTGCTTTTTCTGGGTCTCAGTTCTGACACTCCTGCCGTACACCGTGACTCCTTTGGTGGGTCTGTCATTTAACTTCGTAGTACTCACTACTCACTACTCGTTAGTACCGAGTCTCCTGATCGAGTGAGGTTCGTTGGCGACACCGAGTTGACTCGGCTAGTTTTTATTTATTTTACTTTTTTTTTTTTTTTACCAACATTTAGGACTCACTTGAAACATAAATTGGAGTTGGATTATATATATATATATATATATATCAAAAGAAAAATATTAGAGATATCAATTTTAATCTCAAATTTTAAGTATCAATTTATATGGCATATGAGTTTTTATTTTTTTTATTTATAAATGTTGAAAGTATTACAACATCAATTAATTATATTTATCAATAAAATATAACATATAATGTAGTACTTCAAAAGTTAAGATTGGAGTTGACGTTCTTAATATTACTTGTATCTAAATGTGTATTTGGTTAAAATATAAATTAAAAATTAACTATAATATTTGAATAGTATAAAAACTTAAAATGTATTCAGAATGCAATATGTAAAAAATTAAAATGTTTTATGGCTTGAAATAAGAAAGTTAGCTTTTAGGACTTGGATTTCATATAAACGGAAGAGAGAGGAAGAGAGATGTGGAGATTTTTACTCTAATCAATGGAGTGGAATTTTTAAAAACCAACCTAAAAAAATTATCCCCCCTACATGTTATCGAAATATCACATTTTATCATATGTTTTTATAAATATAGTGATATTTTTTGGCTAACCAGTCATCCTCTATATTTTTAATTCCATACTAAAACCTCCTTTTTGATAAAATTTGGTCAAACTTAGTGTAGATAAAATCATTTTAACAACTTTAAAATACTTTTTGCATGATCAATTTGGTTAATCTCATGATTAAAACATTGGTTTTTTTTTAATTCTCACGGTTAAAATGTTATTTTTGAACCTTAAATTTTTGTCAAATTTTGTTAAAAAACGGAGGTTTTCAAAATGAAATTTAAAACACGAAATTGACTGTGGCATTCACGGAAAAATTACATAGTAAAATGTGATACTTTTTAAACTAATACATATAGGGGGGGAAAAATAGAAGTGTTTGCATAATTTCACATATTAAGAGTCTAACTCACAAATCAATTCAAAATCTGCAAATTAACCGGAAAATTATGATCGGTTTCTTACGAGCCCATAATAGGTTTCTACCGATAACAACAGCTGCTAACAAATCACCATTGATCAAACACGAGATGAATGATAGTTCAACGTATCATATGTAATTAGTGCACAAAAATACATTTTTGTACATATTATTTGTTGAGGCACCTCGGGCACAGCCTTGCTCGGCCCATAGGCTCTCCCTGCCGGGGGCACAAATGGCACTTAGGCTCTCCCCCGGAGGGCACAGGTGGCACTGGGCCGATCAACAGGGCTGCAGCCCAAGCTCCCCAACCCGTCCCGGGGGGCGGCCTTCTAGCGCTCACACCTGGAGGTTGTTGATACCAAGGTTCGAACCTTGATATCCTTTGAGAACACAAAGTTCCCACCCATACGAGCTGTAGCTCGTATCAACAACCTTGATAGCCTTTGTGTCCTCAAAGGATATCAAGGTTCGAACCTTGGTATCAACAACCTCCGGGTGTGAGCGCCCCCGAAGGCCGTCCCGCGGGACGGGTTGGGGAGCTTGGGCTGCAGCCCTGTTGACCGGCCCAGTGCCACCTGTACCCTCCGGGGGAGAGCCTAAGTGCCATTTGTGCCCCCGACAGAGAGAGTCTACGGGCCGAGCGGGGCTGTGCCCGAGGTGCCTCAACATTATTTAATAGATAATTAAGATTTAATTGAGTATTTCTATGATATTAATTTAAAATATTTTACTTTTGGAAATATTTAATTTTGTTTCAATTTATTGAATATTAATTTAATTTGGTTTATCTTATTTTCTTTTTATTTTTCTCTTTTTCTTTCCTTTTATTTTTCTCTTTTTCTCTCTTTTTTCTTCCGCAGGTCTGCCTTCCCGCGTGCAGGCTTTCTTGCTTGATTCTTGGGCCGAAACTCAAGCCCGCATGATCTCTGGGCTGCATCTTCCAAGCCCACTAATCATGTGCCTTCTCTCCAGCTTCCTTGATTCTCAACCCCAGCTTGCTTTTCCAACGAGTCACCAGCTGATTTACCAGCCTGGGTGGCGGATTTGTTGCGCCAAATTTCACTTCCAAGGCCATTGAACCTCGTGCCTATAAAAGCAACCCTTTGCAGCAAAGCAAAAACATTTTTTTCCTCGGCATTTTTGGCTGAGTTTGGAGTGTTTTTAGTATCTTTCTTGTTTGTTTTTCTTCTTCATGCATTTTCATCTCATGTTTTTTTTTTTTTTTTTTTTTTAGAATTTTGTGAGATAAACTGCAATTCAGGCTATATAATTTGGTGAGGCTAACGATGATCTCATGTGTGAAGTGTTCTAATTTGGGTTTGACCTTCTTTTGATTTATAAATATTATATGTTTAAGTGTATTTAATATCTTCATCTCATTTTTCTATTAGAAATATTTTGTGTCAATCTTTTATATAAATTCAGTCATGCTTTCTTTATATAATATTATCACATTCTATTTTTACAATATTTGTTTTATGAGTTATCCTTTACTATAATTTACTAAAAATAGTACTTTGTCGATTTTAGATAACTTGCAACGATAAATCCGTTTAGTTTAAAACTGATATTTAATTCACCGAAACACTTTTGTCAGTTTTATTGATATTTAATTCCATATTTTCTGGTTGCTTGTCTGAGATGTGAAACTTGCAATTAAGTCATAAATTGAATATTTGATTCAAATTGAAAAACAAAGCATACGAAGGATTCACGATGCCTTACCTAATTTATTATTGAATTTTTCTCTACCTAAATCTTATCTTTTTCATATTTGTTTATTTTCTCTATTTCAAAAATTCATCAAAAATTTCTTTACTCTTTATTATTATATTTCCTTATATTTTTAACATTCATTTTCACTAATATTATTTGTTTTGTTGTTGCCTCCCTATGGATACGACCGGTCGATATGTACTGCAACCACTACAACCAATAGCTTTACTAGTGTATCTTTGGAAATTAATCAATATGCAAAACTAGCCTTCAATTCATCTTGTTGAAACATCTAAATTTGCCACATATGAGCAATTTATCTTTGTTTTTGGATCGTTTTCACAACTAGCCTTTAATTTTAGACTAAATCTAAAATTTGCCTTCAATTTTCAGTTTTAAAATCTATCCCAGCATCTTTTAAAATCCCAATATTAGTCCTTTTGTCAATAGATCTAATTAAAGTTGGGATGGAATGTGGTCAAATGATTGTCACGTGCTTTTGTTGTTATATATCTACTCATATCTTCACAACGTTGTTAGCGAAATTTTTTATTTATGGTCCATTTAAGGTAACATCTCGAGATAGAATTTTAGAGATTGAGTTAAAATTAGGTGTTTTGTGAAAAAAAAAAACTTTTGAAAAAGTTATGTGATATAGAAAGTAGTGTAAAAATTTTAAATATATTTGGAAAAAAATACAAAATGGATTTTATCTTGTTCGTCTCGTCGTATTGAGCATTTTGATATAAAAAATCATTTCAATCCGATTTAAAATGAGAATGTTATTGACTTTTAAATTTTGAGTTTTTTGAAAATGAAATAAATAGAAAGTTTGATGTAGTATTAAAAATTTGAAATCCAAATGATAAAATACAATCATCAGATGGTACCCTATTAAGTTTATATTGACGAGTAAATTTTGCCAACAACATGAATCCATATAAGACCTAGCCATGGAAAATTATCTCATATATAACAGTTACAACATGATTTTTATTTTTTTTTTGTGAATAATTACAACATGATGTTGCAACGATAAAATTATAGATAAAGGAAGAAAGTGGGGGTATTCATTGATTGAGTTTACGAATTAGGGATCAATCCTCAAACCAATAAAAAAAAAAACTTTGGATTAGAAAATCTCAATATGTAGCTAATCCAAAAGTCCTCTCAACCCAAGCAAATTAGAGTATTTGACAATAAACCAATTATATCTTTGCATTCCATTATAACAATCAAAACTAAATAAAACTAAAAAGTAAAACCTTTTCATCAGCATTATATCAACTTATGAAATAATGCTTAACTTAAGCATATATACGAATTAAAAACAAATATATAAGTTTTTATATGTAGTTGGGATTTTGTTTTTCACGAAATAGGAAATGCATAATTCAAAATCAATATAAAATTTTTAGATTGAGATTTTATCGAGTATCAATCCAAAAAATAAATTGATTCACAGTGAACACTCCTATAAGAAAATAAAAGATAAATTTATTAATGTTTAAGAGAATGCCCAAACCTCTGTAAATCATAAGGGGTTTTCCTAGAGTATTCCGTTTAAGAAAGGATTGAGGAAAATCTAAAGAGAGAGAACATAGTCTACAAGAGTGTCAGAGCTCTTCGTCGGTCCCAGTCTGTCGTTTTTGGCAGTTTGGTGACCGAAAACCCAATTGGTTCCCGATATGTTGAACGATAACTAAGGGCATGTTCACCTATCGAGAATTCTAAAAATAAAAAATTAATTTTATAAAAAAATAAATTAAATTATACGTATTAAATTTCAGAATTCATAAAATATTTACTAATCTATCGAGAAATCTATTTACTTGAAGAATTAAATTTCTATTATGTTGTTTATTTTTAAAAATTAGAATGATTGAGAATATATTTATTGTAGTTATGAAATTATTTTTAAATAAAAAAAATACTTAAATAAGAATAAGGGTATATTTGATGTAAAGTTAGTTACTTCCTATTTTTTAGGGGAAGGAATTTATTTCCGTAGGTAGTAGGTGGAAAACAAGTTCATTTTTATCAAGGAAATTAATTCTTTATTTATAAATGCAACCCATGTCATTTAATTCCCAAATATAAAGTAAATACTGAAATTTAAAATCAGAAAATTAATTTTTTTTCCGAATTGGATTACTTATTAGGAAACACACCCTAAATTGATTAGGGTTGATTTCTTTTGTGTGCTGAAAATGTTTCTACCAATAAGTTACAACTAATAACACACAGATAAGAAAAAGGGTCAAAATATCAGTTGCAAAAGCTAGCCTTTAATCCATTTTGTTGAAACATCTAAGTTATCCACATGTGAAAAAAGTTATATCTTGTTAATAGCCACAAACTATAGCCTTAATAATTTTGTCCTTGTCATTCCTTTTTTTTTTTTTTTTTTCCTGAATAAAGGATCTAATAGTGACTTCATCATTTTTCGTTTTTGAGACTCCACACAGGCATGAACAACTCCCATATCCTTGACATTCTTGTTTAGATATTAAGCTATCTCAACCTTTTTAAAATTATAATATTAGTTGTTTTGTCAGACATCCAAATGAAATTTAGATAGCATGTATGATTATATGAATGTCAAGTGCTTTTGTAGATGTCTTCTTATACATTCATGAAGCCCTTGTAGAAATTTTTTACTCGAGTTTATGTGTTATGTTTAAAAAAAAATTAATTATGTCTTTATCTCCTCAATAATTTTAATTATATTGTTCGTTGGTACATTATATTGTCTTTAATTATGCCCGCGTTAGAATAACCTTTTGACTCCACCCATTTATATATATATATATATATATATATATATTTCGATGGACCTACCCTTATTTTGTCCTTTTTTTTTTCTCGAAAGAAACCAACATCATAAATCGAAAACATTATGAAATTTTTGTCGGTTCAAATATGTTAATTCCACGAAAGCATTTTCATACCATGTCACGAAGTCTTAAAAAATGGAAGCATGTCGTCGGTGTCTTTTGATTTTTCGTTTTGCAAGGAATACATGTTAAGCCACCGAGGAGATTTTGAATATCTTAACAAGGACACCTTTTTAATTTTTATTTTTTAATTGGGGGTACAAGATTCGAATTTTATATCTTTTAGTAGCGTTGGATGTAAAATTATTATTAAACTTATAATTTTTTTAAGTGTGAAATTATCGTTAAATTATGCATATAATCACTGATTTGTAATAGTTTTGTACAATTTTGAACAAACAAAATTAGAATGAAGTCTTGGGAGTTTTAATAGATTCAAAGCTATACCTAACATTCATTGTTAGAATGAAGTCGTTTTATATCATATTCAAATAGCCAATTCAAAGAAAAGAATGGAAGGCAGGAAACCAAACGAGTAAGAGAAAACCTAACCAAACAAATAATAAATAAAATTCTTAGAGTAAGATGGTTCTTTCAAAATCAAAGAAAGAAATTGAAGTCAATTTTGTTTTAAAAGAAAGAAAAAAAGAATTATTGGATAAAAAATCGTTTAACTATTTTAAAGATCAAAAAATTAATCTGATAATTAAACTAACAATAGTAAATTTTTTTTTTCTTTCAAATCGTACATTAAAATTCTATTGAAAAAAAAAACATGAAGTTACGTTTATCTATGCATTTCGGGGTTTTTAAATAGGAATCATTTCATATACCCACCTTCTTGGGATTAGTAAGCATTTCATATAATTTTTTTAACTGTTTTGTTACACACTTGAAACCCCTATTCTTTGCTCACAGTAAAATTGTTTCTAATTGTTAGATTAATTTTTTAAAAATTTGGTTTATGTATATCTATGTTATAAATCTATTACACATAATTTAAAAATGCGCCTACTTATATATTAGATCGATAAAGAATAATCAGATAATTAAACTCTCGTTTGGAGCAATAATTTTAAACAGAGTTTTAACTATTCAACTCCAAAATTTAAAAATCTACATATCATTTTCTCTCTCTTATTTATTTATTTATTTTAAAACTTAACCTTCACAGGTTTATAAATTTCTTATTTTAAATCGAAATAAGATAATTTTTTGTTCAAATAGAAAAAAAACGAGATGAACGAAACAAGATCTCCATATTGCATATTTTTTCGAATATATTTTAAAATTTTATATAATTTTTTATAATACAATTTATTTTTAATTCACATATTTTTAAACACATATTTCCAAACCAATCTTCAAACTCTGTTTCCAATAATATATCCAAATAGTGTTTAAAGCAACAGTTCTGATCAACAATTCAAAACAAGAGGTCTTATCTAGGGATATCAATATTCCTCGACGGGTCCCTATGGGGATCAGCCCCGAATGGAGCGATGATGGAGATGATTTTTAATCTCTGAAGATTAACGGAGTCCTCGCCCTGTCCATTCCCGTTCCAATATTAAATATACATGTGTGATTTCATATATTTGTTTTATAGAGGTTTAGTTTTCAAGAGATTATAAGTTTTGATGAGATTTTTTAATGGCTTTATGGTTAAGATTTCATTTACATATGTTTAGATTTGATTTGTTTATGAAAACTTTGATTTTGAACTAAATTTATGATGTATTTATACTTTATTATTGGCTTTGACTTTATTATATTTTCAAATGTTATTTATAATAAATGAGAAATAATACGGGTACGAGAATGTTCTTCCGATGGAGAATCCTCGTTCTCAATCCCGTTTTTATTTAAATGGGGAAGGAGATAAGAAATATTCTCCAATTCTCTCCCGTTCCGTCTCATTGTCATCTTTAATCTTCTCGTAAAAATAAACTATAGATCTTAATTTTCCTAGAAAAAACACAAGAAATAAGTAGAAGCGGGGACATGCCGAGTTGGACAAGGAAACTCAAAAGCAAGACGACGCCAATATTGGACGGCGGCGAGATGGGGGTGGCCCCACGACCTCCAAGCTAGTTTGGGATCACGCCGTCCAACCTTTTCTCCTTCAACCTGGGCGGCAACCAGGTCCCACAATCCTAATTGTCGGTGCACAGTGGTGGGGCCCACTTTCACAAAAAGAGGTTTCACCTGGGCCCAACCGCAGCGTGTCACTCCCGCAAATCACAAATTCACAACAAAACAGAAAAAGACATAAAAAAATTGCCAAAAAACAAAAGGAAAGAAACGCCGCGTTGCGGCCAGATTTCAAGTATGTTATTATTTTATGCTAGGTGCGATGGGCGCCTGTCCAATCAATGTTGCCAAGTCAGCAACAGGTACGAACTGATATTAAATCAGGTGAACCCGGGTGCACGAGACCATCGTGCAACGTGCGTTATAATTGGACGATTATTCTCAGCAACTTTTTGGTCAAATTAGCAGCCAATGGTGAGATGATGATAAATTAAGCTGAGATCCATTGTATCAGAATTGACTCAACTAATTACGATTATTATTATATAATCCGCAGGAGATTAAAAAACTATTATAGACGAAAGTTTAATATTAAAAGTACATGAGACGATTTGTTCAAAAAACATTGCAAGATTTCGACAAGTTTCTTAAAAACATGCATTTGAGATGATTTTAATAAGTTATTGGAGATTATATTAAATAATTAATTGTCAAAGAACAGAAAACTTGCACTTACATTATTTTCATTTGACGTACTTATTTTTATTATGTATAATTTAAAGTACTTATTTGTACATTTATCGTTGGGAAAAAAAAAAAGAGAGGAAATGATGAGATAATAGTAATTGCGAGAGAAGTTTATAGACCCACAAATAATTAGTCCTAAAACCGAACTCCACTTTTAACTTTATTATTTTATTTTTATTTTTTTCAGGAGCTGAGAAACATCAATGAAATAATTGAATTTATATGTGAA
>CM046362.1:0-66025 GCA_025413025.1 Ficus hispida
AATATATTGGTCCGATGTTATACCGTCATAAAGCGCTATTCACCGAAAGATTAGGGTAATAAATTCCAAACCAATTATGATAGTAAGTCCGCTTACTGGATAAAAAACAGCTCAACGTTTACCATCAAAGGTGTACAATGTCATCTTAAAAACATAAAAATACATATACATATTTTTCTAATGCCATCAAAGAGAAGTATTAAAACATCATAATATCCTCATCAGCATATACTTCTCAATTATTTAACTCATGTTGTAGGTAAGAGTGTACTTGTGATGCCTAGAAATTCATAAGCCTTATTCATGAATTATTATTGTGGATTTCCTTCATTAATATGCTTCTAATAAATTATTTTATGAATATCAATTCAAGATCATAAACAACTGCACATATACTATAGGTGTGATGATGTCTATGATTTAACGATGTTGAATTTCTCTATTTAAATGAGAAATTTTAAATACATAAAAGATCAATTAAACGACATATAAATTTGTGGAAAAATTTATTATGTCGTATTAGGGGGATAATGAAATTTTTAGAAAGAACCCCAGTTTTTATTAATCGGTCGATTTAATGATCTTAGTATTTATTTTGATCATATCAATAGTCAAACTTTGAGAGCATGATTGTGAATTAATGTGTTATATGGATAGAAGATGAATTATTAGTGTTTACTCTAAGGAAATCCAAAGGTGGAAAATTGATCAAAAATCATGCTTAATTTGAAATCAATGGTTTAGATTTAATGCTAGAGATCCTAAGCAAATCAATGGCCAAACTTTGGGTGTTAAGTGGCCAATAAGAACTTAGAGGTAGGATTAGTGTGCTGGAAGATCTAATGGATGAGAATGTAGATGACAAACCTTGGATCAAAGGTGGAAATGGAAAGAAAAAAAACAAAATAAAATTGACTAGGACTAGAGGGAATCGGTTTTATGGGTTACAAAGCAAGGGAAATAATGGAACAAATAAGAAAAGAAGAAGTGGTGCATGCATGCAACATTGTAAGAAATGGCATAGTTTATTTAGGCAAGTTGACCTTAGAAATGACAAGTGAAAGTGACCTTTATCTCCACTTTGTTGAACCAAATTTCACCCCAAAAACCCCTCCTTGAAGTGGCGGCAATGAAGAAGGATATCAGCCAAAAATTTTCCAATCTTGCCCCTCAAAATACAGCTCCTTAGGGTGAAAGTTTGGCTGAGCACAAACCCTTAAACCCACTTTACTTTCACATAAGTAAATTAAAAAAAAAAAAACCATAGCTCTCTACCACAACCAAGTTCAAAAAAAAAAAGGAGAACCACCAACATATTCTCTCCTCCAACACATCTCTAACACCCTCCCCCATTCATTTTCATGCTCTAAGAAACCCCGTCCCTAAGATCGAAGAAGTGTAAGACGGAGTTAGAGAACGTTTTAGTAGAGGTAACCTAGTGGTATTCTTTATGTTTTAGTCATTTTGGAGAACTAAAGCATGATGTTTAGTTATGATCTTAATATTAGACTTCTTCTTACCTAGGATAAGTTTTGTGAAGAACTTGAAAGGTTCAGATCTTAAAGGATTCCAGAGCAATTTCGGTAAGTTCTAAGAACCTTGTTCGAGTTTGTGGTAGTTATTGGTGAATATGACATGCATTAGAAACTTTGATATGAAAAATAAATTAATATGTTATTATTCTACAAAAGATAAGATTCATTTAGGCTTGGAATCATTTGATTTGCTTTTATATGTCTAAAGTTATGTGCGTTTGAAGCTTGTGTCACAAAAACTAGGGAGAAATGGATCTCTGGGTGCAGACCAGCCACGGGTTTTCTATACTCCGACCCTTAGACTTAAATTTTGGATTATAAGTTATAGATCTAAAAAACCATAATCTTTAAGCTTCTAACAAGTATTTACGCCTTGAACGATAAATGTACAATTTTTGACGAATTTTATGAGTTTGGGCTACGTATCGAAAATCCTGTTGGAACCCTATACTAGCCACGGGTTTTATAATTTTTGAGTTAGTAATCCTTAACTTCTTCTAAAACTGCTATACAAAATAGACATTATAAGCTTTCCAATTACATATCTTTTGTCTTTTTGGATTTGCAAGTAAAATTGTCATGAGTTTTTCTAATCTTACCTATAATCTGGATTTATGGTTCAAATGTGAAACCAACAGTAACAAAACCTAAGTTAATAGGCATGAATCATCAAGTAATAAAGAAATAACTTTACCACTGTAAAGTAGATATCTTAAGCTCAAAATTAGATATCATGTGTTTAAAACGGATATGTATTAATTTTAACAAATCCCTTAAAATGAAGTATAATCTGGTATATGGGATTTTACCATAAGACACTTAAAAAAAACATCCACATTAATTTGAAATACTTAAAACCTTGGAAAAACAAGTTAAAAATACAAAAACTAGATGTTTCAAGCTTTCCAACAAGTATCTAGTGTCTAAAACGGAATTGTACTCAAGTCTAAATAAATCTTATAAATTAAAATCCTGCACTGATAAAATGATTAAACATTAAAATGTGACATAATATAACACATAACATAGAACATATTTATTGAAATGAGTTGATTTTTAAGTGTATGATCAAATAATATGGAACCCTAACTTTATAAAATTAAATCACAGTTTTAAATGGGTCAAGATAAAGTATACTAGATGGTTTCGAGCATATACCAAGAGTTTACTTAGCCTAACTAGATGAACATAACTTAGGGGTTGGGCCAGCCAATAATAAAAGAGAGGTATAACCCATAGGTGACCTTGTCATCTTGATTACTAATTAATTAATTAATTAATACATAACCTAAATGTAATTAATAAAGTAATTATTAATTAATAACTAATTAATTAATTATAAGAGTTAGCATATAATAATCAAGATTTTTATGTTGAATAACTAATATATAATACATGATTAATATAGATTAATTAATCATTAACCATTGATGTAATAATAAAAAATAATAATGGATGATTAACTAGAGATAACCCAAACATTAAATATTAATTAATTATTAGTAGATTAATAATTTAATTATTATATGAGAAAGAATATTTAAGTAACATAATTAAATTATTAACAAGATAATTATAATAGTAATTAAAATTATATAATTTAATTAAAATTAGTCAATTAAATAAAATAATAATTAATATTCTTAATTAATTAGTTAACTAATTAATTAAATAATAAATATAGAAATTTATTTTAATATTATAATTAATAAAAATAAATAATAATTGTTATGGTTAATTATGATATAAGTAATTAAGTTTTTAAATAATAAAGTAATATTACTATATCTATCTGATAATGAGATATTGTTTAAATCAAGACAATTTCTCAAATTGACATAGTAGGATATACAACTCCGGAAGCTTAAGTATATAAACAGTAAGTACAAACTCACCTACAGCATGGAACAAAATGTTTTTCGTGTTGATGCTATACGTTGTTATACTTGACTTGATGATGTGATGAGTATATGAGTTATACGTATTGTTTTGATTAAGTATTTGATGTGTATAAATTCCTCTTGAACTGACATGATATCGGCATGACTCACATATATTTATACCATAATGATAGATATATAGTGATATATAAATCTATATATTGTCACAATTAATAAGAATGAGGCAAATAAAGATAGAGATTAAGTGTCGTACCAACCTCCAATTAGTGAGAGGATATGATAAGAACGAAATTATAAAATATGACGTTGGTGGCTGTTGGAGGGTCCTCCCTAACGCCCCATTAGTTGCACGCATATGGGTACGACATAGGGGCACTTAAGTATACCAAATATGTAAATAATAAAGCATAATGGAATACACGTATTTCATATGTATTTTTAACATTCATTCTGATATTAAAAAAATGTTTGGAGATATTGTTTTGTACTTGCTAAGCGAAAGCTCATCATTGTATGTTTGTGCTGTAGTAACGTGGTTAAGCAGCCCGTTACTTAGATTTTTTGATTGGCAAAGCTGTGCGGAGGTGATGAAGGACGGAGTGGGATACCACCACGAATTAAATTTCCGCATTTAGATTTCGTAAACTATATTTATCGACTATGTTTATAATTAGTTAATGTTTTGGTCTACTAAACTAGTAGAGTATTTTACAAGAAGACTTTAGACTCTCTTTTATAAATTATATGAAGTTATAACTTTTTAAATATCATCTAGTATGATTTTAAATTGGATAATTAGTTCTAGAGGTTTTCAATTTACTCGTTAAAATTTTAGTAATCCTAACTTTTGTATTCTAAATAAATAAATAAAAATTTCTGTGTTTTCGGAATCAAACATAAATGAGTGTTTAAGATTAAATTGAATAAGAATAAGTAGCTAGTTAATCGGTTAGAAAAGTCAGGTCGTTACAGTTGGTATCAGAGCGCGGTATCCTGCATCCTTCCTTACGTCGTTTCCACGTCAGTTTATATCTATACAAGTAAGTTAGAATTTTTTTTTATTTATATTTGTAGTTGTTATTAACTTTAATCTTAAAATTGGCATCACTAATTACTATTCATGCCACCAATTAGAGGATCATCATCTGAAGACACACTTCTTAGTGAGCTCGGTGCCAAAATAACAGTTGCATTTCGGAGAGCCAAGCCAGATCACTTCTATGGGAAACTCACCCGAGAGATTGGCTACATCACATCGAGTCCTTATGCAGCTTGTGTGGCATAACACGAGGAGCTTGCTCGAGACTAGCAGTAATCAACTGAGGGGTGCTGCTAGGCGTTGGTGGGAGTCTATTGGGCAAGACCTGAACCTCGTACATTGGAGGGATTTCCGTCGCAAATTGTGGAGTACTTTGCAGGTCTTTCCTTTATAGAGAGAGGATGGCTGACTTGACGTACGACAAGGACGTCGCTTCTTTACTCGGGCGGCGAGATGGGCACCTGTTCATGTTGAGAGCATGCAGGAGTACAAACGCTGATTCGAGGAGGATCTCCTAGTCGAGTGCCCTTATGAACTGCGCCAAGATATGCATGTGAGCTTTTTTGGCAGGGAGTTCCCCACTAGATACGAGCACTTGTGTGCTTTCCCAACCATATCCAGATTATGATCACTTATGTTCAGAGGTCATTTACGCTGAGATGCACCTGAGAGCAAAAATGTAGATATCGTCCAACAATGGAATTAGAGAATGTGGATGATGCTAGCAGCCATGTTGGGACACCAGCCCCCACCAACAGAAGCTGTGGGAGACGATGATGCTCGCATTAGTTCAGAAGAGGAGGACCCCACTGAGGTTTTCACTGAAGAGAAGATAACGAGACTGATGGTCTATGAGTATTAGTAGGAGATCGAGTGTAGTAGTTACTATCAAATAGTTTGTCGTTTGTCATGGATGTTTTATCTATTATCTATTTTATGTGTTTGGTGACACGTATGTTATCTTTATGATTTATGTATCCCTATGACTGATTATGACTAAAGTGGTTGATCGTTATGTGAACTTATGACTATGTGATGATATGACATTATACTTTTAAGATATGATATGCCATGATTTATAGGTCATACATCTGTCATATATGTTTAAATAAAACTTGTGTTATAAGACTATGATTAAGCTAAAATAATTGCGTACGAGATATTAAGTAAGCATGGTTCTTTTAGGTTGAACACTAGAGTCATATATAAAGTTATGGTACATCCTCGAGCGGCTGCAACAAGACGACCACAAAAGCGAACCTAGCTGAAATGGTCGTTAACCTTCAGCGTAGATTGGAGGACCAAGAGCGTGAAATGCAGAATCTCCGCGACAACTTGCTCAACAAAATCAAGAAGCACCCCCTCCACTAGCTGTCCCAGCTCAACTGCAGCACAGCTGTGCCTGCGGCACAAGCCGCCCAACCTGTGATTCAACAGGAACCGATATATGAGAGGTTCCTACGTATGAAACCACCAGAATTCGAAGGATCCACCAACCATTTGGAGGCTGAGGAATGGTTAACCTCCCTTCAAATATTCTTGAACTTTATGAACTCACCTATCAAGAAAAAGTATTTTGTGCTTCCTATGTCATGAAGAAGGATGCTCGTTATTGGTGGGAAACTGTGCAAATGAGGAGGAATGTACTTGAGATGACATGGAATGACTTCATTCAGGAATTTAATGACAAATTCTACAATCGGATGGCTATGAAAGCACAGCAGAATGAATTCAACAACATCAAGCAAGGCACTATATCCGTAACTGAGGCTGTCCGCAAGTTCGACCAACTAGCACGACTCTGCCCTCACCTTGTGCCAACTGAGGATGAAAGGGTTAGGTGGATCTTGGACATGTTTCGCCCTGAGATTGCGGTAGTGATCGATAGTGGCGAGAAACCACCTACAACTGTTGCTAAATGTGTCGAAAAAGCACTACGTGCTGAGTATCGTCTTGCTCAAGCTAAACAAGAGAGGGCCAAGTTCTTTGAAGAGAAGAAGAAAAGAAGTCGTAATTGAATCAGAGCCAAGGAAATCAACCAAACAACCAGGGAAACAGATCTAATCCTAATGGCAATCACTTTAATCAGAACCATAACAAACGAAAAGGGAATTTCCATGGGAATAAGAACCAGAAGAACCATCCCAGAAGAAGAATAACACTGTTTATCCTACATGTGCCAAATGTGGGAAGAAGCATCCGGGGGAATGCAAACTTGGCTCAAATACTTGTTACTTATGTGGTAAGGAGGGTTACTATGCCAAGAATTGCTATTCCAACAAGCAGAATCAGACTGGACAAAACCAATTAAAGCCACAAGGGACTCAACTCCACAACATGCAAGCCAAAATCGAGGGCCCACAGATTTGCCAAGGACGTTTAGAGGCCCCGTCAGGACCGAATGCTCACATTTTCGCCTACACCAGGAATGATATTGAAGCTGGAACCTCGAATGTGGTGACAGGTTAGCTTTCTGCGGCCAACCAAGGTGCACTTATTTTATTTGATTCTGGAACAAGTCATTCCTTTGCATCACATACATTTGCTAGGAAGCTCACTCAATTTAGGGATAGAATCAATCAGACTTTTAGAGCAGCCTTGCCTTCAGGGCAAACTTTGTTGTTAAGTTATTGGTTATGTCATGTACCAATAATTATCGCTGGTAGAGAACTATTCGTTAATCTAATTATTTTAGAAATGTTCGACTACGACATCATCTTAGGGATGGATTTTCTAGGAAAGTACAATGTGAACATTGACTGTCGGGCACGTAAGGTGACATTCAAACCTGATAAAGCAGAAAAGTTCGAATATGTCAACATTTCTGAGAAACAGCCGAGGCTGATGATTTCTGCCATGAGGGCGCGAATGATGCTACATAGCGGATGTGTTGGGTACCTAGCTAATATCATTGATGCGACAAAAGAAGAACGATCCAAACCGGAAGATGTGGTAGTGGTCAGAAACTTTGTCGATGTCTTCCCAGAAGACTTACCTGGAATACCTCCTGATCGTGAGATTTCATTTGAAATTGAATTGATACCCGACACAGCACCGATATCCAAGGCTCCATACCGCATGGCCCAGCCAAACTCAAGGAATTACAGACGCAACTTCAAGAACTTTTGGATAAGGGATTCGTACGTCCGAGTTACTCAACTTGGGGTGCACCAGTCTTATTCTTTAAGAAGAAGGACGGTACATTAAGGATGTGCATTGACTACCGTGAGCTCAATAAAGCGACTATCAAGAATAAGTATCCTCTTCCAAGAATCGACGACCTTTTCGATCAGCTTAAAGGAGCATCAGTCTTCTCTAAGATCGACTTACACTCGGGTTATCACCAACTGAAGATTAAAGAAGGCGATGTCCCAAAGTCAACGTTTCGTACACGTTACGGTTACTATGAGTTTTTAGTCATGCCTTTTGGATTGACGAATGCACCTGCAGCTTTCATGGATTTGATGAATCGTGTATTCAAGGAATATTTGGACAAGTTTATTATTGTATTCATTGATGATATCTTGATTTACTCGAAGACCCAAGAAGAGCATGAAGAGCATTTAAGGATCGCTCTCCAAACTCTAAAGGACCACCAGCTTTATGCAAAATTCTCTAAATGTGAATTTTGACTTGACAAGATTCAATTCCTTGGACATGTGATCTCCAAGGATGGAGTATCTGTAGACCCATCTAAGATCGAAGCTATGAGCAAGTGGCCAGCACCGAAGAGTGTGACTGAAGTGTGAAGCTTTTTAGGTCTAGCCGGCTACTACAGAAGATTTGTTGAAGGATTCGCGAAATTAGCCGCACCTCTTACTGCACTTACTCGAAAAGGAAAGAAGTATAAATGGACAGAGAAATGCGAGGTAAATTTCCAAGAATTGAAGAAGAAACTCACTAGTGCTCCTATTCTCACGATTTCATCAGACGAGGGAGAGTTTGATATATACAGCGATGCATCCAAGATGGGCTTAGGAGCAGTTTTGATGCAGAATGGGAAAATCGTGGCTCATGCCTCACAGCAATTGAAGGAACATGAGAAGAACTACCAGACCCATGACTTGGAGCTAGCAGCTGTGGTGTTTGCCCTTAAGATCTGGCGACACTATCTTTACGGCATTAAATGTCAGATTTTTACAGATCATAAAAGTCTTAAGTACATCTTCACCCAAAAGGAACTCAACATGAGACAAAGAAGATGGTTGAAATTGGTTAAGGATTATGATTTTGAGATTCTTTATCATCCCGGAAAGGCCAACAAAGTCGCTGATGCACTGAGTCGGAAGTCATCTACCACCCTCATGTCGATTCAAGCACTACCACAACCGCTTCAAGAGGATATCTTCAAGCTTGGAATTGAGCTCATTACGGGAAAACTTTCCTCATTGACCCTTCAGCCTACAATTCTTGGTGAAATCAAGGAAGCTCAGGGGCTCGATCCTAGCTTGGTCAGGATAAGGAAGGAAGTCATGGAAGGAAAAGAAACTAATTTTGGTGTGTCAGATGAGGGCATTCTTCATTTTAAAGATAGGTTATGTGTACCTAGCAATAAAAAACTTCGGAAGCAGATTCTATCTGAGGCTCACGACACTCCATACTCTGTTCATCCCAGAGCGACTAAGATGTATAAGGATTTGAAGGAGCATTTTTGGTGGAATAAGATGAATAATGACGTGGCAGAATTCGTGAGTAAATGCCTAACCTGTCAGAAAGTTAAGGCAAAGCACAAGCAACCAACTGGGCAATTGCAACCTATTGAAGTTCCAGAGTGGAAATGGGAATAGATCACTATAGATTTTATGGTCGGATTGCAAAAAACCATTGAAGGTTATGACGTCATTTGGGTAATTGTAGATCGTTTGACTAAATCAGCACGTTTCATAGAAATTAAAGTGACTTACTTCCTGAAGAAGTTGGCGGAATTGTACGTATCTAATGTCGTTAAGCTGCACAGCATTTCCTTATCAATCATTTCAGACCGCGACAGCCGTTTCACCTCACCTTTTTGGAAAAATGTTCAGCGAGCATTAGGAACTGAGCCTAAGTTTAGCACTGCTTTTCACCCTCAGACGGATGGTCAATCCGAATGAACCATTCAAACCTTAGAGGATATGCTTCGTGCTTGCGTTATGGACTTTAAAGGAGCATGGAATAAGAAGCTACCATTGATTGAATTCTCCTACAACAACAGTTATCAGGCGACTATCAGGATGGCACCCTATGAAGCACTCTATGGTAGGAAGTGCCGATCACCGGTACACTGGCATGAAACAGAGAATAAGCAATTAGAAACCACAGATTTCATTATCAATACCACCGAAGCAGTCAAGAAAATATGACAACGAATGGAAGCAGCTCAATGTCGACAGAAGAGTTATGCCGATAAGCGAAGAAGACCCCTTGAATTTCAAGAAGGTGACTTTGTTTTCCTGAAGGTAGCACCAATGAAGGGCGTGATGCGATTCGAAAAGAAGGGCAAGTTGAGCCCGAGGTACATAGGACCCTTTGAGATCATAGAACGCGTTGGTAGGGTAGCTTATAGATTAGCATTACTGTCAGAGTTGTCAACAGTGCACAATGTCTTTCATGTCTCAATGCTGAAGAAATATGTCCCGGATCCGTCTCATGTAATAGAGCATGAAGCAATTCAAGTTCACGAGGACCTTACTTATGAAGAAAAGCCGGTGCAAATTCTGGCTCGTGAAGAAAAGACTCTCAGAAACAAGACCATACCTCTTGTCAATGTGTTATGGCGGAATCACAAGATAGAGGAAGCCACTTGGGAACGTGAAGATGAAATGAGGAAAAATTATCCGTTTTTATTCTAATTTTCGAGGACGAAAATTTTGTAAGGAGGGTATATTGTGATGTCCTAGAAATTCATAAGCCTTATTCATGAATTATTATTGTGGATTTCCTTCATTAATATGCTTCTAATAAATTATTTTGATGAATATCAAATTTTAAGATCATGAACGACTGTACATATACTATCGGTGTGATGATGTCGATGATTTAACGATGTTGAATTTCTCTATTTAAATGAGAAATTTTAAATACATAAAAGATAAATTAAACATATAAATTTGTGCGAAAAATTTATTATGTCGTATATGGGGGATAATGAAAATTTTTGGGAAGAACCCCGGTTTTTATTAATCAGTCGATTTAATGATCTTAGTATTTATTTTGATCATATCAATAGTCAAGCTTTGAGAGCATGATTGGGAATTAATATGTTACATGGATAGAAGATGAATTATTAGTGTTTACTCTTAGGAAATCCAAAGGTGGAAAATTGATCAAAAATCATGCTTAATTTGAAATCAATGGTGTAGATTTAATGCTAGAGAATCCTAGGCAAATCAATGGCCAAACTTTAGGTGTTAAGTGGCCAATAAGAACTTAGGGTAAGGATTAGTGTGTTGGAAGATCTAATGGATGAGAATGAAGATCAACCTTGGATCAATGGTGGAAATTGAAAGAAAGAAAAACAAAATAAAATTTGACTAGGACTAGAGGGAATCAGTTTTGGGGGTTACAAAGCAAGGGAAAATATGAACAAATGAGAAAAGAAGAAAGTGTTGCATGCATACAACCTTGTGTATGAAATGGCATAGTTTATTTAGGTAAGTTGACCTAAAGAAATGACATGTGAAAGTGACCCTTTATCTCCACTTTGTTGAACCAAATTTCACCCCAAAAACCCCTCCCAAAAGTGGCGTCCATGTAAGGGTTGTTTCAGCCAAAAATTTTCAATTTCACCCCTCAAAATACAGCTCCCCTTAGGGTAAAAGTTAGCTGAAAATAAACCCATATTACCTCATTTTGTTCTCATACAAATTAAACTCACAAACCCTAGCTCTTTGACCACCACCAAGCTCAAAACAAAAGAAGAACCACCAACACTATTCTCCACCTCCAATACATCTCTAACACCCTCCTCCATCCATTTTCAAGTTCTAAGAAACCCCGTCCCCAAGATTGAACTAGTGGTATTCTTTATGTTTTAGTCATTTTTGGAGAACTAAACCATGATGTTTAGTTATGATCTTAATATTAGACTTCTTCTTACCTAGGAAAAGTTTTGTGAAGAACTTGGAAGGTTCAACATCTGAAAGGATTCCCGGAGCATTTCGGTAAGTTCCAAGAACCTTGTTCGAGTTTGTGGAAGTTATGGTAATATGACATGCATTAGAAACTTTGGCATGAAAAATAAATTATATATTATTATTCTATAGAAGATAAGCTTCATTTTAGGCTTTGGAATCATTTGATTTGCTTTGATATGTCTAAAGTTATGTGCGTTTGAAATTGTGTCGCAATACTAGGGAGAGAATGGATCTCTGGATGCAGACCAGCCACGGGTTTTCTATACTCCGAACCCTTTAGACGTAAAATTTTAGATTATAAGTTATAGATCTAAAAACTACATTCTTCAAGCTTTCCAACAAGGTACCTTACGCCTTGAACGGATAAAAGTGCAATTTTTAACGAATTTTACAAGTTTGCGCTATGAACCGAAAATCCTTGCTGGAACCCTGTTCTTGCCACGGGTTTTATAATTTTTGAGTTAGTAAACCTCAACTTCTTATACAAATGTTCTTATTATACAAAATACACATTATAAGCTTTCCAATGACATATCTTTTATCTTATTTGGACTTGTAAGTAAATTATTATGATTTTTCTAATCTTATCTATGAATCTGGATTTCTGGTTCAAATGTGAAACCAATAATAACAAAACCTAAGTTGATGACATGAATCATTCAAGTAATAAAGGAAATAACTTTACCACTGTAAAATAGACATCTTAAGCTTCAAAATGAAATATCATGTGCTTAAAACGGATATGTATATTAATTTTAACAAATCCCTTAAAATGAAGTATAATCTGGTAATATGGGATTTTACCATAAGACACTTGGGAAAAAACATCCACATTAATATTTGAAATACTTAAAACTTTGGAAAACAAGTTAAAAAGATAAAAACTAGATGTTTCAAGCTTTCCGACACGTCATCTAGTGTCTAAAACGGAATTATACTCAAATCTAAATAAATCTTACAAATTAAAATCCTACACCGATAAAATGATTAAACATTTAAAATGTGACATAAGGGTAAGTCATGACATATGAACATATTTAGTTATGAAATGAGTTGATTTTTAAGTATATGATCAAATAACGTAGAAACCCTAACTTTATAAAACTAAATCACAAGTTTTAAATGGGCCAAGATAAAGTATATTAAATGGTTGCCGAGCATATACTAAGAGATTACCTTAGCCCAACTAGATGAACATAACTTAGGGGTTGGGCTAGCCCAATAATAAAAGAGAGGTATACCCATAGGTGACTCATTGTCATCTTGATTGATTTATTAATTAATTAATACATAACCAAATATAATTAATAAAATAAATAATTAATTAATAACTAATTAATTAAATATAAGAGTTAGCATATAATAATCAAGATTTTTATGTTGAATAACTACATAATACATGATTAATTATAGATTAATTAATTATTAACCATTGATGTAATAATAAAAAATAATAATGGATGATTAACTAGAGATTAACCAAACATTAATTATTAGATTAATCAAATTATTAATTATTACTAGTAGAATTAATAATTATTAATTATTATATGAGAAAGAATATTTAAGTAACATAATTAAATTATTAACAAGATAATTATTAATAAGTCAATTAAAATTATATAATTTAATTATAATTAGTCAATTAAATAAATAATAATTAACTATTACTTAATTAATTAGTTAACCAATTAATTAATCAATTGATTAATTAATTAATCAAAATAATTAATTAAATAATAATTAGTAGAAATTTATTTTAACACTTAATAATTAAAAAAATAATAATTGTTAAGGTTAATTATAATATAAGTAAATTAAGTTTATAAAATGAATAAAGTAATATTACTATAATTCTATCTAATAATGAGATATTGTTTAAATCATGACAATTTCTCAAATCGGCATAGTAGGAGATACAACTCCGGAAGCTTAAATACATAAAACTGGTAAGTACAAACCTCACCTACAGCATGGAATAAAATGTTTTTCTGTGTTGATGCTCTACGTTGTTATGACTTGACTTGATGATGTGATGAGTATATGAGTTATACGTATTGTTTTGATTAAGTATTTGATGTGCATATATTCCTCTTGCACTGATATGATCGGCATGCCTCACATATATTTATGCCATAATGATAGATATATAGTGACATATAAATCTACATATTATCACAATTAATAAGAATGAGGCAAATAGAGATAAGATTAAGTGTCGTACCAACCTCCAATTAGTGAGAGGATATGATAAGAACGAAAGTTATAAAACATGACCTTGGTGGCTGTTGGAGGGTCGCTCCCTAACGCCCCATTGGTTGCGCGCATATGGGTATGACATTGGGGCCCTTAAGTAGACAAGATATGTAAATAATAAAGCATAATGGAAGATACGTAGTTCATATGCATTTTTGAACATTCTTGATATTACATGTTTGTGAGATATTGTTTGTACTTGCTGAGCGAAAGCTCATCATTGTGTGTTCGTGCTGTAGGTAACGCGAGTAAGCAGCCAGTTACTTAGATGTTATGGATTGGCAAAACTGTGCGGAGGTGATGAAAGACGGGAGTGGGAAACCACCACGAATTAAATTTCCGCATTTAGATTTCGCAAACTATGTTATATCGACTATGTTTATAATTATGTTCCAATGTTTTGGTACTACTAAACTAGTAGGAGTATTTTACAAGAAAAGACTTTAGACTCTCTTTTTATAAATTATATGAAGTTATAACTTTTTAAATATCATCTAGGTACGATTTTAAATTGGATAATTAGTTGCTAGAGGTTTTCAATTTCCTCCGTTAAAATTTTAGTAATCCTAACTTTCGTAGTCCGAATAAATAAAAAAAAATTTCTGTGTTTTCGGAATCAAACATAAATGAGTGTTTAAGATTAAATTGAATAAGAATAAGTAAGTTAGTTAACGATTCGAAAAGTCGGGTCGTTATAGTACTTGCATAAATGTCTTACTTAACCTCATTAAATTTCTTGATGGTGATGTGACGACTGAGGTTCTCGAGTGTTCGTCTCTAGAACCGCTCATACCACAAACCATTAATATAATAAAATCATCAAAACGTCATAATAATTCATCAGATACATCTATCAAGTTAAAACAGCACCTAAAAAGGCCAATTTCATGATCCAATATCATAAAAACACAAAAAGCAAACAATTACACAAGATTCCAGAACCTAACAAAAACTGACAATAGTACCTCTGCCTATTTGAAAAATTATAACAATTCACATAGGACTCCAAATAAACTAAAACCAATGATTAAAAAAATTATAATTGACATTTAGAGCTTTCCAAAGATAGCTAATTTGCTAAAAATGGAGTCTATTTGGACCCTCAAAAACAATTTTGAATTCTGATGACAAAACCTGGAAATTTCCAGTAGTGGCTAAATCTGAAAATTCATTAAAAATTCATCTAAAATATAATATCATCACCACAACATGCATAACTCACATATACACAAAATACAGTCCTAAGGCATATTTCTAACACATAAATCATGAAAACTTGAATGAAACAACCACTTTTAATAATATCATGAAGTAAGAGATGAAAAACCCTAGAATCATCTAATCATCAAAATTTAACCATACACAAAACCCAACATATTTCTAAAGCGGCAAACCATCATTAATCAATCATATAGCCTCTCTCAAATATATATTTATTCCCTCCCCTCATCACCCTTCAACCAACACAAAACAACCATCAAGAAACTACTTAATCCCTTATGAAATCCCAAAACATATGTGAAAGAAAAAGTAAAAATCATACCCCGACAAATCTTTTATTTTAGTTCCAAAGATTGAGAAATATCAAGGGAATAAGAGGTGAGATTTGGTGGCTAATCAATGGAGGTCTCTTGTAGTGTTTTGAAATGTGAGAGTGAGGAAAGGAAAGAGATAGGGAGGGAGATGGCTCATAATGCATATAAAAACCTTAAGAGGATTAATTTTGGGTTCAACTGGAAATTAATTTTAGGTTTTGGCTCTTAATAGGTGGCGGATGGCTGTCATTAGGGTGTGAAAATGTATGAAAGAAAAAGAAAAAAAAATACCTTTATACTAGCCATAACTTTTTACTTTGATATCAAATTTATGCAAATGAGTAGGCGTTGGAGTGATTACGAAAATCTCTATAATTTTATGTAAAATAGAGGAATAATTTCAGACGTTGAGAGATACAAAATTGGGTTGGAATTTAACGTCATGAAAAATGGATCTTTTTTCGAAAACGGAAAGATCAAGGAAAACATAGAATTTTCCTAAACTACTGCAAAACATAAAACACATCGCGTCATGATCATATTATCATTCATCAAATCAAAAAATGAAATTACAAAAAATTTTCATTAAATAGCATGAACTTGTTCTTGCACATATAGTCTTTATAATGCTCACTTGTGGAAAAATAATTTAACATAATGTTAGAATTAACTAAATATAATATGATAACGTTATCCATGTTAATTCTAACATCTAATTGGTAACAATATTGTTAATTAGAATTTGGGTCGTTGCAATTCTCCACTGTTTTTTTTTTTTTTTATTTCTCTTGATTTATATGTCCCGTTGTGTCTAATAGAAAGAGTTGCTTCTTTCCTTTTTGATAGCATTTATTCTCTTGATTTTCATTTTGGTATTCGGGAAAGAATTTTATTTCATTTATGCATAAGTTTCTTCATCCCATTTTTAGGGTACAAGACACAAGTTTGAATGTTTTATCGTTTAGAAATGGACTACTTTGTTTGTATGGTTATAGTTCTTAGTTTTCTTTCACCAGAAAAAATAAATAAATAAGGTTGTATCTTCTAAGCAACTGACCATGTCATGCCTGCATGTGAAATTAAATTATCCTTTATTGCTGTCGGAAACACAGGCGAGATTTGATTACTAATTTGTGCATAAAGAGCTATTCTATGATATTTGTTTATGTTTATTATCTGCCATTGGAGGAGTTCAGAAGAAGATATAATTGAGTTCAATGCTAATCTGTATGCCATTGGTGGGAGGTGAGAAGATTTTGCCAAAGTGGGGGAGTTGATGAATGATAGAGGAGTGAAGAAGGCTTCAAGGTTTTCCATGATAGAATTTGATGACGTTGTGAGCGAATTTCTTGCGGGACAAAGGACTTGTCCTGAGTTTAAAGAGATATATGCAAAAGTAGATGAGATGTTGGAGAGTATAAGAGGTGTTGGGTATGTTCTTGACGTTGATGGAGTTTTGTATGATCTCGTGGAGAAGGAGAACTAATTGTACTGTCACTGCAAGAAACTTGCAAATGCGTTTGGCTTGTTGAAGAGTAAACCAGGGAAGACAATCGCATTTCAAGGAATTTGCGGGTTTGTGCAAGGATTATTGCAATGCGATTAAGCTCGTTTCGAGGGTTTTTGGTTGCGAGATAATTGTGAGGGACATGAATTGGTGTCACCATCTAAATTATGACATACCACATTCTTAGTAGGGCTTTATTTTAATTTCCCAGATTCGTTCAGAGTTCGTCAATTTTGCTTACAGTTCCATTTTGATGTTATCTTAAACAGATCTTACATTCATAAACATAACTGGTCGAGATACCGTTATGAGCTCCTCTAAATCATACTGAACTTGATATGTTACCGTAAGTGACTTGGAATATGAGAATTATTGGAATTATCACATATTGCTTATGTTTCTCTGCAGTTGAGTGACAGTGGCTAGTTCTCCCTTAGCCATCTCAATCGCATCATAAAAACCAGGTGGCATCCATGGTACTCAGGGAGACAGGTATTTACAATACCTACATTTTTCTTTTTACCCTTACAAGATTGAAAGTTTTTCTAAAATGTTTGAGGGTCATACTTTCATTCGATAGGTAGGAGAACGGGCAAAATAAAAGCTTGACTTAGCAATTGTAAGAGGAGCTTGCCTTGGAGTTCCACTCTTTCAGCCGAAACGAGCTTTTGCATTCAACTCATCACTTTTGGTGTGGGTTCGTCCCATATTGTGGTTGGACTTATTATTATTATTTTTTTAAAGTTTTTAAAGTTTTTTTTTTTTTCTTTTTGAGCCTCTAGTGTTATCTAAAGAGAATTTTGTAATCTCATTATTGTTGATGTAGTGGAAGTTGATATTGGACTACGGTCTCATGGTTTTTCCCTTCGCGTTGGAGGGTTTTCTATGTAAAAAATCGATGTCTCTTGTGTAGTTGATTATTTTGATTTATTGTTGCTTTGATTGGTTTATTGTCTTTGTGGAAACTTGTTTGGTGAAACCTGACATAAAGAGGGCAAGATTTAATTAGTAGTTTTCCCAACATTTGGCCCGCAAAAAATTGCTGAAATCTTGACAATGGCGATTGAAGACAGTTTGATCGAGAAAGATTGATTGGACGTGGGGGGGGGGGGGGGGGGGGGCGCAAAAAAAAAAACGTATAAATGATGGCTTAGTGATGAAGGAGTTAGATTAGGAACCATTACAAACATTCAATCTTAGATACTGATATTCTTATGAAATTTACTTCTGTCTTGAAGATGGAAGTGAATTGGGAATACAGGCAAATTTTAATCAACTTTGTTATTCTACTTGAAAATTGTTCAATGCAAGATAAATTAGGATCTACAAATGTATTCTTGGTTTGTATTTGCCAAGATTATGTACCTTTAAAAGGCACTGAATTCCTTAAAACAAATTGCAACCAACCACCAAAAATGAGAAGTTAAAAAATCATGGATGCTTTCTATATTATGAATAACAGGACACCAAAAAATCATGTATTAAACAAATTGCCCGTTCTCCTGACACCAAAAATCATGTATTATGAATAACAGGACAACAAGTTTTTCATTATTAAACTAAAGTGAGTAATTTCTTTACCAGAAAAATTCCATAGTCTATTGATTTTGTGGTGAGGCCAGACATATAGGATTGAAAAACTTGCTACTTCGGTAAAATAAAATGAAACTAAACTTATGTGCCTTAAAAAGTGAGCATTTTTGCCTGGTACGTACACAAAATTGCTCATCTCAGACCATTACATTACGAAAAATATGATTACTTCAATGCATCGTTGAGACCTGGAGGCATTCCGAGACTCTGGACAAGATCACTCATCCTTTCCTTCATAGCCTGAGGATCAACAAGGTGAAGGATTTCATTTAGCAGCAAAATACGAGATTTTTTTTTTCTTTGATTGAAAAAACTGAGAAATTCTCCTGACACTTTTTTGGTGTGCATCTTTTTATGCCTCGGTAATCAAAAGAGAGTGTTTCTGCATTACAAAGAGAGAACATGTAAAAATCATTCCTTTTTGAGCACCTCATGAAATCTTCCAAATAGTCATGCCAAATTCCGAAAAGTGAGGTGCTTGATCATGAGTTGCAACTTGCAACCAACATGCCAGATGACCATAAAAATAAAGCGATGATAAAACTAGGGATGATAAAGTAGAAATGAGTTACATGCCCAGATGAGAAGGTTCAAAATGATGGTAAAATCAGTAATGAAAAAGTATTAAGTTACCACTTGAGGCCTCAAAAGCAGCAAATGTAAAATCCATTGGCAAAACACATAAGAAACCACTTGGAATGATTGCCAAATCGTAACAGAACGTAATGGGAAAGACGATAGGTCTGAATAGTAAAGAAAATAAATAAGCTAAAACTGGGATCAATTTTGATTATCTTTCAAGGGTTGAAATTGGAAAAATCTAATTCCATCTTGCGTGTTTACTAGACTTGGGAATAAGAATCTTATCAATTAAAATGCTAAAATGACTTTGCGCATAGTGAAATAACTATTTGATATCATTGGCTCAATAAGGAAATATAAGTAAAATTAACGTTTACTCCAAAGAACTGGGAACAATACCAAGAGAAAGGGAAACACTAGAGAAAATAGAATTCTTTAAGCCAAAACTATGGATCTTCATGATACGTGATTGATAATCAATCTAGGAATACCAAAAGTACCAAAAGAAGAAGAAGAAGAAGAAGAAGAAGAAAAAACACAAGGACTATGCAATTTCATTCGTCAACAAAGGGATAAAGTATGATGATATGTAAGAACATTTATATGTATATGTATATATAGATATCCATTAAAAGTAAAAAAATGAGATGAAGTAAATTGTGGGCACTCACTTCTGGTTCTAATTCCATTGCAGCTTCAGTGATCTCCGTGCCTATAGGTTGCTGGTTCCCATATAGTGCTATGCACATGGTACCGATCAAGTTACGACCTTTCTTTATGCTTATGAAAGAAGCAGGCCAGTGCATTTAGGGAAAGTTTAGGGAGGATGGCAGGCATAAGATCAAATGATTGAAATCATGAAAACTAAATCCACATTTTCACTAATTAATCTCCAAATTCCAAAAGAAGATTTACTAGAATGATATTTCACACAATTTCTAGCACCAGAAACAAATTGCATACTTGCAAGAAAAAGATACCTTTATTAGCTCGCCTTCACAGTAACCATCAATCTCTGTTCTGCAAACATAACAAGAAAAATAGGAAAATTTAGAAATTAAAGCAGGTAGAAAAACTAGAAAGGTCACATCGCAAACGAAAGTAATTTTCTCATACGCGGCCAGTTCTTTTTGTACTTTAACTGCCTCAACTTGGACAGCCATCTGTGCCTTCTTCACAGTCTCAAAGAGGTTTTGCATGTTTCCGAAAACCCCTGCCTAAAACAATTTGGAATAACAAAATGTTAATCTCAACTAACAGATTTGAAATTGAGAGGCAAAATAACCAGAAACCAGTTACACAATGAAAATGCGTTCACAATAATTACCGTGATGATGAATATGATTCATAACTCAAGCCCCATCTTAGAGTTGAAATTATTCATGATGCCCAAAAGCCAATTAAAAAAAAAAACAAAACAAAACAAGACAAAACAGCCATCTAGCATTTTCCTTACAAAACTAACATTTAATTTGATAGATGGCATGACAGAAATGCTTAAGATGGTGCTTAACATTTATGTTTATCTAAAGTTTCTCAAGTTAAACAACAAAATCAATGTGAATACAAATACTTTGATGACGAATGTTGATATTGAATTGACCCCAAAACTTTACTGCCATATTATATACATGAATTTTTCCGGGCCAGGATATTGAAAATAGCAAGTAAAAAACAAAGAAATGGGAATCATGGAAAAAGTTCATTAGAATGTAAACTCATCAACTATTTCGCACATAAACCAAGTCAATATAACTTTGGTCAATGAGGGATATGAATTTTGCGTAGATAGATCAAAATCTGCTTGAATCACGGTGCTAAGTAAATACAGGAATAAGAGACACTAGGTTAACCTTTGAAAAAGCATCATCTCCCTCATTATTTTCCTTCTTCCCTCCTCATAGACCGCATACACAAAGCGATCTACGCCAGATCTATGCTACCACAGAACCTGCTTACCAGCTATGTTTACTAGTTGAGCTTATGTTACCTGTTAAATAGAAAATAGAAAAAATTTAAACCAAAATTTTAACATATTAGTCAATAGATATTCCAACAGAAAGCTAAAAGTACTTCCAATGAAAATGAGGTTGCAAACTTGTAAGTAAGCCTTCTCTATCTAAATCAAATTAGAAAGACACCCCCTCAACTGAAATTAGTATCAACTTACCCCTTGACTTTTCAAATAAGCCAATGGGCAACGACAGCCACCACACCCCTAAACTTGATATAAGTGGCATCAATAGTCCATCCTTTTGTTTTTCATTCAAAAACTAACATCAGGCACATGATTGCCCCTGAAATCTTCTGTCCACTTGTCTATTGAAATTTAGAATATTTTAATACAACTCTTTAGTCTAAGCCGTTCGATTGAACATCACTTTGATTCTCCAACATCCACTCACCAAAGAACATTAAACTAAAATCACCCAACACAGTAAATGAAGTAAAAACTTAACAAAACTTAATCCTCAAAAACAGATATCATCGCACATTGACATGATAAGCCCTCCAAGAAAAAAGCATCATCCAATTTTTCAATCTCTCTTGGGTTCTTCAATTCCAGCTAAGATTTCTACAAAAATTAGAAGGGAAAAAGAAAGAGTAAGAAAATATAAAGTTAAAAACATGCAAAAACCAAAACACAATATATAGAGGAGATAAACAACTCCTAAATGGAAAGACACGACAACAGGTACAAAATGTCGATTCAAAGGCAACAATGTCTAGATATAATCAAAACATCTCAGCCTCTAGAAAAAATTATCTTGTATGATATATGATATATATCTTCTTTAAGAATTATAATATAAATATAAGGGTTGGATTAGATTTATTAGATTTTCAAAATTCACATCTCATATCTAGTATAATTCAATTGGATGAGTAATATTATCATCCAAATTTAATTCTATTAAATATCTTTTAAAAAAAATTAGATTGATTCGGTTGAATATATTAGAGACTGAATCTTGTGTCCATACCTTCATAGTAGGCCCTTAATTTAATAAAGAGTCAATGAATTGGAATACTTCTAATTATTTTGTACGATATTATAACAATTAAATTTGAGGAGTTTTACGATCTGACATGATGGGGGTAAAAATTTTAGACCGGCAGATGAGTTTTAAATGGTCGAGATTGAAAAGATTCACCAAAATTATTGTGAAATACATGCATATTATAATATTGAAGGGAGGGAAAAAAAAAAAAAAAAAAAAAAAAAAAACCATTGTCTCCGACTCTCCATGAACACCGAGCAAGAGCAACAGTGGTGGAGGCTCCCGGAGCGAACCCGGCGAGGCCACAGTGGCGACGGTGCCAGCATTCTCGATCGTCAACCGCCCATCCCATGTCGCAAATGGCCAAAGAACACTCTCGATTTGAAGCTATTCGGCCGGTGTTTGGGCGGACCCGCGGAGGAGAGTTAGGGGCTTTCACGATCGTCCAGATCCGGCACAGGTGTCACCTCCGTCGCCGCTGTGAGCCCACTCCGCCGTGCTAGCCTTCGAGCCCCTCCATTGCGTAGCCATCAAGCCCACTCCGTCGCGGAAGCAAAGGAGGTGCTGAGTTAAAACTTCGCCAGATCTATGCTACCCAGTACCCACGATGGCGCCGCTCGCAAACCCTGGATGGGTCCCTGAGAAGATGAGTTGACAGGCGGTGGCTGGGTGATTAGTGGAGAGGGCGGCTGCCGGAGGTCGCCCACGTTCGGAGACTTCAGATCGTGAGCTTGCCGGCATCCATAACATCGTGAGCTCGGATCTCCGTTGCCGCCCGTCCCTTCCACAGCCTCGCGAGATTTTTCCGGTCCGGCAAACCAGTTCCTCCCACCTTTTCACGAGCTTTTTCTGATTCAGCTAACGTCCATCTCTCTGGTTTTTAGGACGAATAGCTGGAGAATTGTTTCCTTTCTGAGAAAGTGTAATCTCATGTGTTGAAACTATTCTAGTTTTAATGTGCTTTTTCGATCTATACCGTTGAAAACTGATCTAATGGTCAAGATTTTTTAACCAAATTTTTTTCTTCTCCTCATCCTCTTATCTTTATTTTTTTGCACTGCCCGTCAAATGTCATTATTTTCTTCATCCCAACTCTCTCCCAGCTTTTTCTTTATGACACTTTTTTTATATTTTTTTTCGCGTTGCTTCTCTTCTCATTTTTTCTTACTTCATGCTCTGTATTTAAAAGATAAAGTCATTGTAGGGCGAAAAAAAGTTACAAAAACTGTTTTAATGTAAAAATTAAAATTAGAAAAATTAAGTAATTATAAATATAATCTAATATAATATCACATTCAAATATATTAAAAGGATAGAGTTCGAATCACTCAATATAAGTAAAAAAATATTTGAAAAAGATCAATAGCTAAATTACTTTTTGAATTATTGTTGTTTTTTTTTTGTATATATATATATATATATGAATATAAATATATAATCTATAAGAATATTTGAATATGCACAAATTCACGTATATTAAGGGTGAGTTTGGTTGGAGGGAGAGATGGAAAGAAGGAGAGAGGTGGAGGGAGAATCTCTATCTTTGGGCCCACCATAATATCTTTCCATTTGGAAGGATGTACACTCTTTTTCTCCTTTTCAATTAAAAAGATAATTTTGTCATTAATTTTTTTTAGAAAAAACATAAGTTTAAAATGGACAATACAATAATTAATTAAAAAACTATCATCCATCATTTTAACTCTTCCTCTCTCCTATCAAACAACATGAGGGATTCATATAATCCTCTTCATCCTTCACTCTATCCGAACATAACCTAAAGCAAGAAACCAAAAAGGTGCAAATCCATTAACATTCCAACAAATACCATTATATATATCGCGTCTTAGTTATAGGTATATGCACCAAGTTTTATATTTGATACCGTATGGTATCTGATAATGTGAATTTCAGTTACTGTGAATATGAACTTCAATTGTTAAGAATGTGAATTCACGCAGAATGGAATGTAGTTAAAGTGGATGTGAATTTTTTTTATTTTACATTTTCTTCTGTATTAATTTACATCTGTAATTGAAGTTCACGTTTACAATAATTGAAGATTGCTAGAGACTTTCTAGTCCTATTGTGCTTAATCGGGCAAAAAAGTGTATACTTTTGCGCGACGCAAGAATCATAAATTCAAAATTTTGGCGGGAAAAAAAGGTGAAAATTCACGTCATTTCAGAGCAGGAATATTGCTCGAGGCCTGCGGTGCCTAATCGTCATATAAAAGGATACGCGTTTCTGCGACTCGAAAATCATGCCTCAATTTTGGAGGGAAAAAAATTCAAAATTTTGGCAAGAAAAAAAATGAAAAATATATTTGTTTCGGCGCTGAAGTATTGCTTAGTCCTATTATGCCTAATCGGGCAAAAAAGTACATACTTTTGCGTGACGCAAGAATCATAAATTCAAAATTTTAGCGGGAAAAAAAAGTGACAATTCATGTCATTTTGAAGTAGGAATATTGGTCGAAGCCTACGGTGCCTAATCATCGTGAAAAAGGGTACACGTTTCTGTGACTTGAAAATTTTGCCCCAATTTTAGAGGGAAAAAAATCAAAAGTTTTGCCAGCAAAAAATAAAAGGCGACAAACATATTCATTTCAGTGCAAGAATATTGCTCAGTCCTATGGTGCCTAATCGTTGTGAAAAAAGTCTATAAGTTTGCGCGATGCGAGAATCATGCCCCAATTTTTGGGGGGAAAAATTTAAAATTTTGCCCGCAAAAAGGTGAAAATTCAAGTCGTTTTGGATCAGGAATATTGCTCGAGGCTTACTGTGCCTAATCACCGTGAAAAAGGGAATTTGTTTGCACTTCGTGAAAAACGTGCCCCAATTTTGTCAGGAAAAAATTCAAAATTTTGACGGGACAAAAATGAAAAGCATTGCTGTTGCGACGCAGGAATATTGCTCGCGGCCTACGGTGCCCAATCGTCGTGGAAAAAGGTACATGTTTCTGCGATCCCAAAATCATGCCCCAATTTTGGAGGTGAAAAAATTCAACTTTTGGCTAGAAAGAAAGGAGAAAAAAGTAATCATTTCAGTGTAGGAATATTGCTTGCAACCTGCGGTGTGTAATCGTCATGAAAAAGGTTACATGTTTCCGCGATGCCAAAAACATGCCCCAAATTTGGACGTGAAAAAATTCAAACTTTTAGCAAGAAAAAAAAAAGGCACAAAACATAATCGTTTCATTATAGGAATATTGCTTAGCCCTATTGTGCATAATCATCACAAAAAAGGATACACATTTGCACTCCGCGTTAGACGTGCCCCAAATTTGGAGGAAAAAAATTCAAAATTATGGCTAGAAAAAAAAAGGTAAAAGACATATTGTTTCGACGCAAGAGTATTGTTCAGTCCTATTGTGCCTAATATATCGTTCTAAAAAGTATATACTTTTGCACAATGAAAAATCATAAATTCAAAATTTGACCGGAAAAAAAAGGCGGTCAAAGACTTAAAGTGGTTAAATGAGTGAATAACATATTTTGAAGACTAGTTAGGGAAATTATGGAGATAATATTCTAGAAATGGTGAAAGTGTTTTTATCGTAAGTGCTTTATTTATGAATGTCATTTTAAAAGATAAAATAAAGATTAAAAAAGAAACCACCCCAAAAGATTAAATAAAGTAAATAAATTTTTAATAGAATTTTTAATTTTTAAAAAACTTTATTCTTTATAGTTATATAATTAAGAGAAGAGACAAAGAGTAGAGGCAGCGTGTGATGATCTGTCACTCCACTTCATTTACATATGCGGTATAACCTTGATAAATTACTAACAACTATTAAAGAAATTTTTTTTATCAGTCCCGACTTGAGGTCAACGTAATAAATCAATGCTTTCATAAATTTATAAGATAATGCATTTTATCTTATAAAACCAGCTAAGTATGTAAAATTTATTATTAAGGTACTAAATTAAAAACATATGACTAAATTAGGAGGCCTAATTTGTAGGATATTTGTCTCTTGTTGTTTGTCTTTTCTTGAAATTGATATCGACTTGAATTCATCTCCAACTTTTGTAACAAAGTAAGAAGCTCGGGTCTTCGTCGTGCAACAACAAAAAAATATTCAAACTATCAGAAGCCATGTTATCTATGGACTTAATTATGCAATCTCAAAAACAAGTTGCAATTGTTTTTGCCTATACGTCTATTTTTCAAGCCAAAGTGGAAGATACATTGCAATAATTTTTTTTCTTTCCTAGATTTTGTCACTCTTCTGTACAACCTCCAAAAGATAATGAGAAAATCGATGAAGATGATGCATCTTAAAAGCACGTATGATCCATCATCAATCATCACAAGATCTTTGATGGCAAACAAAAGTAATTCGACATTGTTCAATCCTTCAATGGTTTTTGAATGAGCAGGACTATTATCGAAAGGAAAACTTTTCTACTGCCAATTTTTGAAAATGTACAACCATTGTTGCAGTTGTTTCTTAGTGCAGGTTGGCTCTTTGTTGTATACACACAATACTTTATGCATTTCATTTGTCATTGTTGCTTTAATATATTTAAAACTCTAAAGGATTAAGAAATTTCAAAAATTAAAAAACCAAACACACAATTTATCAAATTAAAAAAAATGAAAAACAATAAACAAAAAAATGATTAAAAAAAAAAGAAAAAAAGAAAAAAAGGAGACCAGATCAGGAAGGGGTGGGAGAAACTCGTGCTGTTGTTAGAGGAGGAGGAGGACAAGGAATCGCTTTCTCTGTCATTGGGGTGTGGGAAGATCGGTGCCTATTATATGTGTTTTTCTTTTTATTATTATTTTTTTATAGGTCTTCTCTTTCTCGTATTTCAATCTAGATTTTTAGGATAGTGTAAATGACTCAGAGAGATTGGCATTTTACTTTCCTTTACTTCTAACTCTGCTTAGGATTGAGAAAAGGGGAGGAGAAGAAAATTTTGTTAGGATTGATGTCCAGGATAAGCATATGATATTTAAGACTTTATTGCTATTTAAATAAATTAGTTTTATGTTTCATTATACTCTTATATACATATATGTTTGAAACTTAATAAACATGATAAATTTTTGTGATTATTGTATACAAATGTTATATACAAAAGGATAATGTTTAAGAATAATATTCTAAATTTATCCCTCATATCTAAATTTAGATATTTAATTAATTATTACGAGCATGGTTCATCTCTATTATTAATGAAACATTATTGAGGTGTCGTTGGGATAAAAATGCTTTATATAATATGATAGAACGTGCTCAATTTGAATATGTGATAATCTCTGTTAGTATTTAGAGTATTCAAATTTTATTAGTGATCATCATATACATAACAGTTTTAATTCAATATTGTTAACATACTATTATCTATGGCATTATGTCTTTTGACTTATATCGTACAGATTCATAAAAAGACATAATTCGGCATAAATTCACAAAAATGTCAAATCTCATTCCTGGTATTTAGAGACATAACAAAGTAAATTACTGAGAATGTTAATTTAATAAGATGAAGTCCATTCCTTCATTATGAAGTATATGGACAGTTGTCTTAAGTGTTAATTCATGGCTTGAATAATAAGAGTGTTTAATTTATGATAAGATCATAAATATGTTATTCATTGGTGAATCAATAGTACCTAAAAAGAAAGATGCAATAAAAGAGATTAACTGATAAATGGAATACAGCTTTGATTGTGAACTATTTATAGAGAATTGATCTATATTTAGTGATTATATCAATAAATCATTCGGCCTTCTTGAATAAATTATATTTATAATTTCAACAGTGCAATTCTAAGTTTTTAGTGAAATAACTTTAGAACTAATAAAAGTAATATATTAGTGCCCGTTTGGGGCATTAATTCCAAATGACAAAACACCATTTGATCCAAAAATCTCAATATTACGTCAAACTTTCTCTCTCGTATATTTTCAAAAAACTCAAATTTTAAAAGTTCATAACTTTCTCATTTCAAATCGAAATAAGATGAATTTTATGTCAAAATGCTAGTAACGACAAGACGAACAAGAAAATATCCATTTTGCATATTTTTTCTGAATACATTTCAAAATTTATACTATTTTATATATAACAAATCTTTTCTAAAAGTATTTCCTCTAAACATATATTTCCAACCCAACCTCAAAAATAGCATCTCTAGATTTCCCCCAAATGGGCCCTTAATTAAAAAGTTTAATTAATTATTAAATTTATTGAAGCTTGAAATTATAAGTTTATACTTCCACATGGTGCTTGCACAATATTAATACACACTGACTTTATATGATAAATTGATTTGGAATTAATTTTATAATTTAAAAATGATGTGACTACTTAAAAAAACTCCAATTAGATGATCCAGTGGGACAACCACACCAAAGATGACACCTACATCACAGGGATAATTCCTGGGGTGTGCAGCAAGCCCCTACTTGGGTGGATTCCTCCTTTTGCTCCTCAGCCTATGGGGTATTAGCAGCCATTTTCAGCTGTTGTTCCCCTCCCAAGGACAGGTTCTTATGCAATACTCACCTGTCCGTCACTAAAAACATCACTTCTCGTCTGACTTGCATGTTTTAAGCATGTCACCAGCGTTCATCTTGAGCTAGGATTGAACTCTCCATGAGATTCACAGTTGCATTACATATAGCTTCCTTGCTCGTAGACAAAACGAATTCAGAATTGTCTTTCATTCCAAAGCATAATTTAAATTCAAACAAGAAACAAAAGTTGAAAATTGGAATAAACCAACGAGGAGATATGTGCCATCTAGCGCCGGGTTGGATGATAGGTGCCGCACACCACCTCCCAGTGTAGGGAGATAGCCAATTTCTTTTACTTAAAGTAATTTAATTTTTCATTAATTTAAAAAATTATCCAATTAGGTATTTCTCACTCTAAATAGATGATTTATTCCATTAGATTATTATATTTGTCTCTTTTTTGAAAGAGAGAACCTAGAGTGAGAAAAGAAATTCTTCATAGCTATATTTGCTTCTCTCATGTGTTGAGAATTAAATGCAAAGAACATAAAGGTGAGATAGTGATCATATCCGATTAACAAAACGCCCACATGTCGGTTTGTGAGATATCGAGATTAGGCATGGACACTAGTAAAAATTATGAATTACACGACGGTTTTTTACCGTCGTGTAACTTACACGACGGTTTACCAACCATCGTGTAATCCAGTTTCGTGGTAGATAACACGACGGTCCCGTTACCGTTATCGTATCTCAATGTTACATCACGGTGTATCGTTATCAAAATCATATTACACAACGGTTCTTGGCCGAACCATCGTGTAATATGCACATTACACGACGGTTCTTGTCCGAATCATCGTGTAATATGCACATTACATGACGGTTCTTAGCCGAACCGTCGTGTAATGTATGACATTACACGACGGTTCCATTGGCCGAATCCCAACTTTACGGTTCCAATGGAACCGACGTGTAAAGTATCCAACCCCAACTTTACACGACGGTTCCAATGGAACCGTCGTGTAATCTACCTTTTGTAGTAGTGGGAAGACTTATATGGTGTCTTGGATTTGAATCATTTATGAAGTTATCACCTAGTTGGACGAGTGTAATATTTTTCTCTTGTGCATAAGTTATTTATTAAATTAATATATCTATGTAAAACTTTTAAGCAAGTTTTTGTTGTACACAATCCAAATTAATATATAATTTATTTTGTGACAAGGCAATGTTCGTTTGAAGTGAACTATGTTGAATAATATGATTGTTAAGAGAAATTATTAATAATGTTTTAAAAGCACTTTGCTAATGGACAACGTGGTTTGGAGAGCGTCCGATTAGTGCTTCCTTGTTGTTTCGTTTTGATGGCCTTTGTTAGCTGTTTTTCAATGAAAGTTTTTCTTAAGTTTAGCTGTTATAAATGAGAAGAGTCAGTGGAAAAGAGAGGGACGAATTTTTTGGAGATAACAGATAAGGGAAAAATATTTTGCATAATGAGTTGCATTAATGACAGAGGTGTAACCGGGAAGATATCTTAGTCAAAGGAATGATGAACAGTAACATACAGCCATCCAACAAATCACAAAATTACAACAGGGAAAAAAATAAAACAGATAATATAAAAGCATTAAATGTTAAAGACAGCTTTCAAAAACTGTAATCATAACCACATAACTAAAGAGTAAAAAAATTTAAAACCTGGTTTGAATCAAACTAAATGATCATATACTACAATTAGTAAATTTTTGACCAAATGCTTAAAACAGAATAAAAAACATGATAACAAAACATCACACACGGTAAACGAATTATATCAAAATCGCTAAAAAACCAACAAAATATTACCCGAGGAGAAAAAGAAAAAAAATTACAGATTTAGAAATCAAGCGAGAAAAAATTTTCAACGTTCCTCTTCATAGTTGCATTTGTCCATTTCGTCACCATTTTTATGCCAATCTGCAGAAACCAATAAAAAAAATAAACAAAAGCAAAAAAAAACCGGAAACAATACCGAAATAAACCAAAAAAAAAATTTTTCTTCAATATACCCAATCTCTTGTTTACGTTACTCAGTCTGCCTTTGTTTAAAAAAATGAAAAAATACTCAAAAAAAAAAAAAGAAGAACCGTTTCAAGAGTAAAGATCGAAAGCCAAGACTGAGAAAATGAAAAAAAAAAAAACCAAAGCAAAACAACAATGAATGCAAAAAACAACATACTCAAGACTAAAAGCAACATTTGCTCCACAAAAAAATGTATCGAACACAAAAAAGGGGCAAAAAAAAAAAAAGGCCCAAAAAAAAAATTAGGGTTCCGAGAGGGAAAAATTAATAATCCAAAAAAAATTTACACTCCCACCACAAATACTGTACCGAGAGGGAAAAAAAAAGGGGAAAAACCCTCAATAAAAAATTAGGGTTCCTAAACCAAAACCCCCAAATTATGAGGTAAAAAAAAAATCGTAACAAAAACAACATTGAAGGATAAAACAACACAATAAGGATGAGTATCTACACTTTCAACATAAAAAACATCTGGGAAAAAAAAATAATACAGCATTCAAAAATTAGGGTTCGGAGATAGGGGAACAAAAAATCAAAAATCAAAAGTGAGCATTGCAAAAAAATGAAATAAACAAAACCCAATAGAAAAAATCACCCAAAAGTTTTTGAAACAAAAAAATTTTCAAAAAAAAAAAAATTTCCAAGAACAATGAACAAAAACCGAACTTCCAAATCTTGAGAGAATAAACATAACCAAATGAAAAAAAAAACCATGAACAATACAAACCAAAACCAACAAACACAAAATGATCGGCCATCAGTGCAAAAGAACCCCAAAATCGAGGGTTTGGACGCCAAAAATCCAAATAAGAAGAAGACAAAGAGAAACAGAGCAGTAGAGAGAGAGAGAAGGAAAATATAAAATACACAAACACAAAATCAAGGAGCATAATCGGCGGTGAAAGGTAGAAGAGAAAGGGAGAAATAGGGTTTGGAGAGCAAAAATTCCAAGAACATAAGAAAGAGAGAGAGAACGGCAAAGAGAGAATAAGCAAGGAAGAAAAATAGAGAGAGAAAGAGCAAGAGACAATGGGAGGCAGCAGGAAGGAGAAAGGGGAAATTAGGATTTGGAGGACAAAGTCGTCCATGCACTATACCAACAGTCACTGGCAGGTAAGGAGTGAGGGGAAACACTGTCTTCACACCATGGCGTGGGCAAAATCGCCCTTTTACTATGGAGCCCCATCCGGCAGGCAGGGAGAGGAGGGCAAAAAAGTAAATACACTGTGCAGCATTGTGAGTTACTGTACCAGTAACGCGAAAAGGAGGGGGAGGGGGAAAAATTTACTGTGCAACACTGTTCAAAGAACAGTAAAAACCACAATCCTTTTAGTATATGTATATAATATAATGTGTGTGTAAGTTTCCATCTGTTGGATTTTATTCCTAATTATTTTTAGAAGAAAAAATATTCTCCATACAATAGGACTTACCAAAAAAAAAAAAAAAAGCGCTCCGCATAAAAGTACTTTATTAATAAAATATAATTTTGAATTGTCATAATTTTATTAAATTTAATTAAATTGTCATTTTTTAAAATTTGAAATGATTATTATGTAGTTCAATGACTAGTTAATAAGGTTTTTTTATTTTTATTTTTTTATATATGTTATAATTATAAAAATTGTTGGTCACTTTTTCTTTGGTTTGTCGCTTGTCCCCCCAAGAAACAGTAATTCAAAAAAGTGAACCAACTTTTTTTTTTATTTTTTTTTATTGCAGTTTAACTTTTGGTGTAAATCCATGTTGTCTAATGAAAATAACTTTTTTCTCTCCTTCTCTTTGTCTTGTGCCGTTTGCCCCCTTACATGCACTGTTTCTTTTGCTTTGAATTGCACGCGTGTTCTGAAAGAGTTGATATTATTGTGTGATGATAATGATGTGGGAGTGTTGAATTTTTTTTCTAGCCCACAAAAAAGACAAAACAGTTTAACACTCATGCTTGTTATGTGCGTTTGCAATTGTTAAGAAATAAGAAATTATTTAAGATTCTACATTATAATTAATTAGTAGAAGTTTGAGTTGTATTAAAAATAAATACTAGCCTATGATTCTAACGATAAAATATTATAATAATTATGTTTTTTCATTTAAGATTCAAATCTTATGCAGTATTTTTAACTCAATTTTTGATTCAGTATATTTAGAATTATGCTGCTATGTATTTTGACTAATGCCATGTGCACATTGATAATTATGCACTTTGCATTATAGGGATAAGGCCTCCTGTTAAGATCTTTGGCGAACAGTTTTGTCAGTATTTTAAATTTGATTAACATTCAAAGAAGATATATGCTAATATCGGTCTCCCTCTTTTTTGGATTTTTTCGTAAGAGCAAACAAAGTAGTATAGAAAAAAAAATGTATATATATATATATATATATACATATATAAATGGGGTCACTATCTTGGGTATTAATATAACATGAGCTAATATCTCAAAGAAAGGACAAGAACATGTACAAAAAATATCAGAAAATATTGACTTCATGCGTAGTTTGTTCGTTCTTGTTGATATTAATTATGTAGACCCACATTAAAATTGGAGAATCTCAATTTTTGTTTTGGACAAAGACAATGATTTTACATAATTTGGAGATGAGTACAAAACATCCTCATCTGCTACATTTATAATTGTATCAATAATTGTGCTTTTAATTATGCCATATTTATCTCCAAGTATTGATTATATATTTCGATTTAATTATAAATATCTTTATTACTGATTAATTTGGTCGGCAAACTGAATTTTGGTAAGGTCTTTTAAATTTTAATTTGGAACCTGCTTTTTCAATTTTCTCATTATCATATGATACAATTATTGAATGGTGACGTGACTGTGCAGGACCAGGCTGTTCCTCAGTAGCATATGGAGCATCAGAGGAGATTGGACCATTTCGGATTAACAAAACTGCTTCTTCTCTTTTTCTCAATAAATATTCTTGGAATAGAGGTACTTTTAACTACCATATTAATTAATTTGTACTTATTTTATTTACTGCTTTTATTAGTATTTTGAATATATTATAGCGTCCTTCTCTCTCGTTATCTCATTATGTATAGAGCGAGAAGTAAAACATGATATTTACTTAACACACATTTTACTTTAAAAATGGTTATTGGATTTCTGTATAAAGACTATTTTTAGATACTATTTAAAACATTTATTAGAGTTTTTTTCCCCTCACAAAATACAAATTTAAATTAAATTTTCAAACCTATATATGTGTATAATTAACAGACTATTACATCAAAAATTAATTTTCCCTCACTATGTTATCATGACTTTCTAATATCAGTGTTACTTAATAGTACTTTTATGTGTTACAAGAAAAGAAGTCGTCCTTTTGAAAAGACCATAAATTACCCCTATTGGAATCACAAATTACCATTTATTTGATTTTCTCTTTTTGGTTTGCAGAAGCAAATCTTCTCTTTCTTGAATCACCTGCTGGTGTGGGATTCTCTTATACAAATACAAGCTCCGACCTCAAAAATTCTGGGGACAAAAGAACAGGTATTAAGTTAATTACTATAATATATTATTAATCACAATTTTTAAGCCTTTTCTAATTTCTTATAATTAATTTCAACAAATTAAAACTGTAATTTTTTTTTGTTGATTATGTAAATATCTTTACAGCTCAGGATGCTCTAATTTTTCTTCTTAGATGGATATCAAGATTTCCGGAATACAAATATAGAGAATTCTACATTGCTGGGGAGAGTTATGCAGGTACATTCTTATTTTGTTGACATAAAAAAATATGTATGTTTGGGCAAAAAATAAATAATTATTTATTTAATCACGTATAGTTCTATAAAATTATTTAATTTATTAATTATTTACTGCTTTGTGCAGGGCATTATGTTCCACAGCTGGCAAAGTTAATCGTCAATTACAACAAAGAACATTCAAATTCCATCATCAACCTTAAAGGCTTCATTGTAAGTCAAATAGAAATTCTTCATTTACAAACTTATAATTAGTTCTAATTAAGTTTGTCTTTTTTTTTTTAATACTTCAAAATACAATTTGAAACTTATATTGCCACAGAGAAAGATATAGGACTATTAGACCTCATTCACTTGGACATATTTAGGAAAAAAAAAAAAAAAAAAATTACACCTCGAATTTGGTTGTGATTTCTGATTTCTATGAGGTAGAGACAAAATGAACTTACCTAAAAGTTATTGTCCTTTCTTGATTATTGATTAGTCGTAACTATTCTTAACACAACTAATATTGTCCTATCCTCGTTATTAGTTAATGCAGTCATATTGCTCATGTGATATTCCTGACTATTCATAAATTGTGATTATAATTGAGCTAAAATTATATTATTTTTTTACAATAATTTGACTCTCTTCATGTGAAATATAAAGATCTCCATATCATTTATCAGTCACATCTCTTTAATAATTATTGATCAGTCCTGATTTTTCAGGACACAACTAACATAAAAATTTGGGATATAAATATCTAAGTCTCTCTCATATTTTATCACAATAACGCGTTTTATTCTGTGTTTCCAAGAATTTAGTGATCATTTCTGTAATTCTAATTCATTATGGGATAATAAGCCTCTTGTGTTTTATCTAAATGACACGTTCATTCTTTGTTTTTAAGAATGTAACGGTCATTTCTATATTTCTAATTTCATGTTAAAAATCCTCCTTTTCACAAAATTGGACAAAGTTTAAATTACAAAAAGAAAAAAAAAACCATCTTAACAATCTAAAAATATCTTATCTTTTAGTAATTTAATCAACCTCGTGATTCTTAATCTTTATTATTATTTCCAAATTGTTTATTATTATGCCTCATAGATAACGTAACATGTACATGTTATTTGATTAGCATAGGCGTAGTATAAACATAATTATGTAACATATGTATGTGCGTGTCTATATATATATATATAATTTATATATACATACATGCAGGTGGGGAATGCTGTGACAGACAACTACTACGACAACATTGGAACCGTAACATATTGGTGGACTCACGCCATGATCTCCGACCAAACCTACAAGTCAATCCTCAAGAATTGCAATTTCTCATCGGACAAGACCACGAAGCCATGCGACCACGCGGTGTATTACGCGATGAACCACGAGTTCGGCGACATCGATCAGTACAGCATCTACACCCCAACATGCACGGCCTTATTGCCGAGCAACAGCAGCAACACCGTGCTACGTATGAGGCTCAAGAACTCTCTTTTGAGGAGAAGGGTTTCCGGGTACGACCCGTGTACCGAGAGCTACGCCGAGAAGTATTACAACCGGAAAGATGTTCAGAAAGCCATGCATGCAAACACCACAGGATCAATTCCTTACAAGTGGACTGCTTGCAGGTGATTATTTGAAAAAATAAATAAATAAATAAATAAATAAATAACGTTGTGATACAAAATGAAAAAATCTCCTATCGGTGAGATTAATTTTTAACCGTCAGATCATATTTGTATTCAAGCATATTATTTTTGGCAGTGATGTCCTGATCAAGAATTGGAAGGACTCAGAGAATTCTGTGTTGCCCACGTACAAGTTCTTGATTTCAGCTGGTCTAAGGATATGGGTTTTCAGGTAAAATTAATTTTTTAACAATTACAATAAATTTGTGAGTTTCTGACTTTCTCGTAATCTTTTCTATAATATGGTGCAGTTGAAATAGTATTAATCACTAATTTATAGCATTTTACACTAACCATTAGTTTTTTGCCAGGACACATTTCTTTGTATGATAGTTCGTACGTGATATCACACATTATTATAGGATCCAATAATATATATATATATATATATATATATAAGCACACACGCACACACACATACACATTGAAAGCACTGGCCTAAATTAAATATGATCACAACTAATGTGTATTTAGATATATATACTATATGTACATTCTTGTTTAATGATTTATAAATATTCATGTTAAAATCTACCCCTAAGACTTGTTGAAACTTGAAATAATAATTTAATAGTTAAAATAGTAATTTTTTCAAAAAATACAAAATAAAAGCAAGTCATAGAAACTCAATTCTTTTCTATTTATTAAAAAAAAAAATCAATTCTTTAGGAGTTTTCTTTTATTCTCTTTTTCTCCCCCCCTCCCCCCGGCCGGCGTCTTTGCATCGGTGAGCTGAAAGTCGAAGGCGCCTTCTATTTTCTTTATTTTATTATTATTATTATTATTTTAAAGAGCTCGTTTTAGGTATTTGTGACACTTATAATAGGTAAGTAATGATAGTGTGATTTACACCCCCAAAAAAAAAAAAAAAAAAAAAAAGTTATGATCGTGTGATGATGTGATTACGTTTCTGTTTCTCCATGCCTCTACTTTTCCTTTAACTGTTAGATTTGATTGAAATGATTCGTTTTTGATAGAAAGACCGAAATGCCGACATATAATTTTAAAACAAAAGATCCCGTATTAATGAATGAAAATTCAGGAAAACAAAAAAAAAAAAATTTACTACTTTCATTTTCCAAAAAGGCATTTAATCCAATGACAACTTATTAATATCGGATAACTCAGTCCTGTTTGAATCATTAATGCAAATTCATAATTTAATTTTTTTGTGATTTTTTCTCTCATAAAAAGCTAATCTCAGTGTTTAATTAATTAATATTTTAAGTCTATCATTCACAGGAAAAAAAAAAAAAACATATATAAAGAAAATAAAATAAAGGCAATCTACCGAAAGGCTGTTACATTAAATTGAGTCAAAATGGACTGTCAAACAATTAACATGATTGTGACCCCTAAATTTCCAATCATCACATAAATGAAGATTTGTTGCTGCAACAGATTTCTTTGACGTTAAGTTGAGTCTTTGACTGGATTTTTATAACCTCTTCTCTCTCTCTCTATCTCCTTAGTCAGTCGGTCATTGTGCTTAAGTCTAGATGACGTTGAACTCCGGTTAAACAATTGCTCTTTTTTTTTACTCTTTGTAAATTTGTAATAAAAATTGGATAAAAATTTGACGGTTTATAACTAATATTCAATTATACCTAACTTAAATTTGTACCATTGGTCATCGGAAACCATAGTTGACCTCCATATTTTATATATACTTTTTATCTTGTGAGAATTTTATGATAAAAGTATGAAAAATACATTATTGATAGGATTTTGTTTTGAATACTCATCGGATTTATATCAAATTTTTATAAGTTTTACATTTTTTTTTATTTAGATGTGATTTTAATCAAATTTAACGTTCATAAATATACATTTGTTTCTTTGCAGTGGAGACACTGATTCAGTAGTTCCAGTAACAGCCACTAGGTTCTCCCTTAGCCATCTCAATCTCCCTATAAAAACAAGGTGGCATCCATGGTACGCAAGTGGACAGGTATTTACAAAACCCAAAATATAAATTGCAAAATTTTCTTTTTATCCTGGTAAGATTGAAAGTTTTTTTTTTTTTTTTAATTTTATTTTTCCCCCTCTAAAACTTTCTATTTTCGTTGTTCTTTAGGTGGGAGGATGGACAGAGGTTTACAAAGGCTTGACTTTTGCAACTGTGAGAGGAGCTGGCCATGAAGTTCCGCTCTTTAAGCCGAAACGAGCTTTCGTTCTATTCCAATCGTTTTTGGCTGGGAAAGAATTGCCGAAATCTTGACAATGGCGATCGAAGACGGGGTTTGATCAATATACATTGATTGATTAGGAGGCAAAAAACTACCATACAAACAATTGGTTAGTGATGAAAGAATTAGATTAGGAACCATTCATTCAAGTTTAGGCACTGATATTCTCATGTGATTCATTTCTGTCTTGTACATTGAAGTGAATTGGGAAATCAGACACAAATTTGAATTTAATTTGTTATTCTACATGAAAATTCTTCAATGCAAGATAAAATTATGATATGTCCTTGGTTGATTTGCCAAGATTATGGACCTATTGTAAAGGGTACTAATAACTTGGTGTTCAAAAAAAAAAAAAATATATATATATATATATATATATTGCTACCAAGAGTGAGAAGTTCAAAATCATGGATGCTTTCTGTATTATGAATGACAGGAGAAAAAAAAAAAAGTTTTTCATTTTTGTACTAAAGTGAGTAATGTCTTTACCAGACAAATTCATTATCTTTTTGATTTTGGCTAGGCCAGAAATATGGGCTCAAAAACTACTATAATTTGAAATGTATTAAACTAAACTTATGGGCCTTACAAGTGAGCATCTTTTGCCCGGTACATGCACACTACAAAATTGATGTTTACGACAACAATGAAAGGGAAAAATACCCAAAACACACCTTTGCATCCATTTACCATTAGAGAGAACATTTGGATATTTGAATGATCATTCCAAATATGTGTTTTTTAGAAAGAATTGGAAATAAAAATTTAAATTTCATTTAGGTTTTTATTCGCAAAAAGTCCTCCCCAAAATTTCCTTGATTCTGACAACAAATATGTATATATTCAAATGTTATGTTCAGAATGTTACAATACAAACGCCATTTTAGATAACAGTTCATTTATTTATGTTCAAAATTTTCAATTCATGTGTTTCCATTTGATGCTTCCCCAAAACGGTCCATTTGTATTTAGTCCAAATGCCACTTTTACCCCTCTTATTATCCGAAAACCTAAAACACCCTATGTGTCTGTAGAAATGAGTTACTATCATGTCCTGAGTGAGAAACAAATATGAACTGATGATATACATCGATCATGAGAGAAGGTATTAAGTTGCCACTTCATAAGAGGCCAAAGTAAAATCCATTGTAAAAACACTTTAGACACCTAAAGTAACATAACCATGTTTACGTTACCACAATGAAATATGATGAGAAAGATAATAGGGTTGGAAAGAAAAGAAAATGAAGGAGTTGATTTCTATATACTATAAGGTGTATATGTGATTACCACGGTCTCAGTAATCTTGACAAGTGTTCCCAGGTTCGTGGGGAACCTGTGTTTAAATTAGTGAATAACTTATTTGAAGACTACTTAGGGAAATGATGAAAATAATATTCTAGAAAAGATGAGTGTTTTTATCCCAAGTGCTTTATTTATGAATGCCATTTTAAATTTGACTATATGAAAATATAATAAATGTACTTATTTATGATTGGTGTGCTGCATAAGAATTGATCCATTAAACTTTCTGAAATAAAGAAAATTGATTAAAAATACTTTGTTCATTGTGATAAATTAAGTGTGTTAAAATAAGTGACAACAACTAGTGATCTAAATAATAAAGCGAATAATAACGGGCCACGGTAATAAAGGCTGAGCATGAATAGCTTCAACAATTTATCTAGTAAATAACCAACGGTAAACAGTAATAAAATTGTTGCACTAAGTAAGTAATAAAAAAATGAACATGAATAAATAAATAAATATTGAAAACTGGAAAATGGACCGGTTTAAACAGAAAACTAGAAATAAATAAATGAAAAGGATAGACATCAAGAATAATTAAAGATAAAAGAAATAAGCGAAAATTATCTAAATAATCATTTTTTTTTATTTATTGACCATCACAATAGAAACTCCCTCATCTTGACCAGTATAATACAAACTTTAGTTTATTTTAACTTGATATTGTATCATATTGAATTAATATTATTTTTCTGTGTCATATCATTTTTAAATTTGTATCATTCATGTACTTTTCCTTAGAAATAATGGTGATAGAATAAAATACTTAAATTAGATAACATTAAAGGAGATTGGAAGTATACTTGCTACCTGTGTTTAAAATAGAAAAGATATGGGAATGGTAACAAGAAATGAGCTTGGGAAAAGTACAATTCCCACAGTTGCTTTTATAGAGAGTAAAGCCAAGGAAGGGCATTAGTTGCTTGTTGATGCATTGCAGCAAGCAAGTGCCTTTTGGTCTTTTTCCACGTTCCCTTGGGCTTACTGGCATGTTGTTTATAATCTCTTTCGCCTCCTTCAATATCCCAACTCTTCCAAGCAAATCATCCATGCATCCATAATGTTCGGTTCTGAGTTCTCAGCTCAACTCCATGAACTTCAGTCATTCGAAAGAAGCAATGACTCCCTTCTTCAACCAACCCCGAGTGAGTGCAAGCACTAGGGAGACTAATAAAGTGATGTGATGTAGGAGTGATGCAATTATTCATCCTAAAAGTTGTAACAGTGAGAGAGACGCAATCAACTTCTTTAAACATCATTCATTATCAGACTCGAAAATCCACTTCAAGCACTGTCTGTTTGGGCCCTTATAAATCCGTAGGCGTACCTAACGAGCGGGCTCAAACACTTTTGCGAGACCCAAGCCACACAAGCCGCCTCCCAATTTTAAGTATGCTCTTGCATCCTGACTTTTTCGGGAGCCACCAACTCCCTCTACATCTTCTTAAAGAGCTTGACAACTGCGTTGTCTTTGGCGTGCATTGCTAGCCCAGCAATCATGCAATTCCACAGCGAAATCTCTTAGTGCGGTAGTTTCTTGAAAATTCTGTAGGCCTTCTTCAAGCAACTGCATTTGCAATAAAGGTAAACAATTAATTGTCGACGCGTGTTTGGAGTTTAATTCTATTCCACTTTCCTCTATACATCTGTGTAACCAATTCCCTGGATTTAGAGCACCTAATTCAGTACAAGTTGTGAGCATACTTGCCACCAAGAACTGTCCAACCCTAACTTTTCGTCCCGCAACGTTTCAAACAAATCATATGCCTTGTGAAAGTAGTAGGTCTGCACAAAAGATGCGAACATGGCTTTCGAAGAAACTGAGCTCCTCTTATAATTCGACTCAAAAGAGGTGAAACGCCTCATTGAAAATCCTACACCGTGAGTATCCGGCTATCAAAGTTGTACCAGACACTTTTTCCGGCATAGGCATTTCATCAAACACTTTCCTCGTATCATCCAAAGCTCAAAAGCCGACGTACATATTGATCAAGCTGTTTTGACAAAAGTCTTTTTCTCCGAAGCCGAACTTGAGAATGTGGCATTAGCGAGGAGGCATGCGCCAACAACGGAAAGGAAAGTGAAGCAGTTCGGAACTTCAGTGCTTTGGAGCGGCGCAACATGCCAATGTAAAAGAGGTGGCAGCTTGTGGGCAACTAAGAATTCAACATGTCTCTTGTGATGGTGTTGTAAATGAAGGTATCTGATTGGGGCATTTCGTCGAACAACTTGAGTGCAACTCGAATAGCCATTTTGAGAGAGTGCACTGAACTTGATGAGGCGACCCATGGCGTCGTTATTGGAGCTGAGGCGGACGGTTTGGGAGTGGAGCTGCTCGACGTGGGCCATCAAGTGACACTGCTCCATTTTATGGCGGCGTATTAGTGACTTGTGAGCCTCCGAACACCGGGACTTGGAGAGACAACGACATATTGTTGTCTGTCGTTTTGGCTTTATTATCAACTTTTATTTATTATTTTTTTAAAGGACTTTATTATCAACTAGAAACCAACAAACATACTAATTTATACTAATTAAAATCACGAGATATATACGAGGTGCATATATATTATAATTATTAAAGATTTATTTTATGAAAGTAAATGTTAAAATTTTCTATATAATAATTTTTGACACATATGTTAGGCTATCACAAAAAAATTTGAACCTAAATACACAAATTTGATTAAGAAAATAAATTCATTAAAAAAAAGAGTTTTATGAAAAAATAAAATAAGAGCTTAAAAAGACAAATTTAGAAAAAGTTGAAGGAAAAGAGAGAGAGAGAGAGAACGAATAGAATAAAGTAACAAATCAAGAAAACAAAAAAAGGCCAAATTTAAAAAATAAAATAAAGTAAATAAATTTTTGAATGGTATTTAATTTTTATTTTAAAAAAAAATTTACCCTTTTAAAATAGTTATATAAATAAGAGAAGAGACAAAGAAAAGACACCGTGTGATGATCTATCACTCCATTTCATTTGCATATGCAGTATAACCTTGATAAATTTAATTATTCAAAGTCATTATCGCCCTAAGTGCTTCTTTGTGTGAGACAGGCTCCCTAATAAAATTATCACCTTGAAAATCATAATTTACTTGCCACTCAAAATCTACGAAGTTGTGTCATTTTCCACAGGGTAGTTATAAAGAGGCATTCCATCACTGCACCATAACTCTTTGATTACTTTTTCTTGTTTTTGCATGCCTTAACCTTACAAGCTTGGTCCATCCAAATTATCAGTAGCCATGTTATCTATGGACTTAATTATGCAATGTCAAAAACAAGTTGCAATTGTTTTTGCCTATACCATACGTCTATTTTTCAAGCCAAAATGGAAGATGCATTGCATTAAATTTTTTTTTCTTTCCTAGATTTTGTCACTCTTCTTTACAACCTCCAAAAGATTATATGATAAAATCCATGAAGATGACGTGTCTTAAAAGCACGTATGATCCCTCATCAGTCCTCACAAGAACTTAAATGTTGTGTTGGGTGGCAAAAAAAGTAACTCGACATTGTTCAATCCTTCGATTGTTTTTGAATGAGCAGGACAATTATCGATGGGAGAACTTTTCTACCGTTCATTTTTTGAAATGGACACGCATTGTTGCTATTGTTTCTTAGTGCAGGTTGGATCTTTGTTGTATACGCACAATACTTTATGCACTTCATTTGTCATTGTTGCTTTAATATTTAAAACTCTAAAAGATCAAGAAAATTCAGAAATTAAAAAACCAAATTACACATAAATTAAAAAATCACAAAAAAAAAAAAAAGATGATAAGAAAAGGATTGAGAAAAGGAGAGGATATATAAGAAAATTTTGTTAGGATCAATGCCTAAAAAGCATATAATGTTTAAAAATTTATTGTTTTTTAAGTAAATTAGTTTTATGTTTTATTATACTCTAATATGCATATACGTTTGAAACTTAATAGATATTATAAAATTTTGTAATTATCGTATATAAGTTAAGAGGGTAATATTTGAGAATAATACTCTAAAATCATCCCTAAAAAAAAATTTAGATCTTTAATTAATTATTACTGGCACGGTTTATCTCATTATAAACGGGATAATTCTATCCAGATTGTTGTTAAAGTGTCGTTAGAATAAAGATGCTTTATATAATTTGATTATATAGGATGAGAACACGCTTAATTTGAATATATCTCCGTTAGTACATAGAGTATTTAGGTCCTGTTTGGGAATACTTTTCCAAACGGTGGAATATTGTCTGGTTTACAAATGGGCATTTGGGGAAATTTTTGGTTTCCAAAAGTTTTTTTTCAGAAATTTACTATAATTCACAATTTGTTTATATATAAAAATAAACAATATACGCATATCAAAATAACTATTTTTCCAATTATTCTTCCACTAAATACACAAAACTTCAAAACAACTTCTTTTTCTAAACTTTTCTAGCCCAAACTCACATAAAAACTCCTCAACTCCAAAAGTCCCAACGACAAGACTCCGTCTCCAGAAGTCCACCAAACGGGCCCTCAAATTTAATCGACGATGATCATATAAAGAACAGTTTTAATTCTGTATTGTTAACAAACTCTTATCTATAGTGTTATGTCTTTTAACTTATTCGATATAGATTCACAAGATGTTGGATCTCATTCCTGTTGTCCATAACAAAGCAAATAGTATAGAGAATGTTAAAGTAATGAGATCATGAAGTTCGTTCTTTCATTATGAATTAGATGGATAACTTTGTTAAGTGTTGATTCCTGTATTGAATAATAAGAGCACTCAATTTATAATAAGATCATAAATATATTATTCATTACTGAATTAATGATACTTAAAAAAAAAAGGATGAAATTAAAGAGGTTAACTGATAAATATAACTCTAACTGTGAATTGTTTATGGATAATTGATCTATATGTCGTGATTATATCAATAGACACTCAAACTCTTTGAACAACTTACATTTATAATTTCAAGATCAGTGCAATTCCAAATTTTTAGTGAAATAAATAAAATTGATATATTAAATAAAGTACATCTTGAAATTATAAGTCCACTATTCAACATATCATTTCCACAATATTACTCGAACCCAATGTATTTAATTGGATTGATTAATTTATTAATGAATTCTAAATTAGTGCAAACTCACTTTATATGATAAGTTAAATTAGAATTAATAATATAGTTTAAAAATAAGGTGATTATTTAAACAATTCCAATTGGATGATCCAGCGTGGACAACCACACCAAAGGTGACGTCTACATCACTAAGTTTGGGTGTTTAGTACTGATTTCTCCCAAAGTTATCACCTTTTGACAATTTACCCCCCTCCAAACTTTTAATTTTGACAATTTACCTATTAAACTTGTTAATAAATTAGTATAATGTACCCCCTATGAATTAATTTTATATATGCTAAATTAGTTATGAAAATCCCAAGTATGTCTCATTCAAGTTTAAATTTCAAATCTTTTATTTAGTGAAAAATTAACTAAAATGACTACATTACAATGATTTAACAAGTTCACTGGCCAAATTATCAAAATTAAAAGTTTAGGAACAGGATACCAAAGGATAACAAGTTACGGGTCATGAGTGTTAAATTGTAACACCCGAATGTTCTAGATGATCATAAAGTATACTATAAATTGGAATTACTAACATTTTTTTTAAGTATATTGCAGGTAACGGCGACAAAGGCTTTATCGGGCTCAAAAATTCATGTTTCATGTGAAAGATAAGTAAAGTAAAATTATGAAGTTTTATAGTAGTTTTATGATGATTTGGTGTAAAATAGGCTAAAAACATGAATAGATGAATTTGAACGATGCTAATTAAAGGCTTGGTCAAGCCTCAGGCGCCGCACTACCATCATAGGGGTGCCATGGCGCTTCGGGTTTGAGTCCAAAACTCACGCACAGAGCGTTGCAATGCCCATAAACGGGCTTGCAGCACTACGTATATATAAAAGTACATAGTGCCGCAACACTACATTTGAATGCCGCAGTTTTACGAAGAAAAAGTACATAGCGTTGCGGCTCCCAGCGCTGCTACAGTGCCGACCTGAAAAAATAAAAATAAAAAAGGGATTTTTAAGGGGTCGACTTAGTAACTTGCACTCCATACAAGTGCTGAGTCATAATCTTAGACGATTTTAATTATAAAACCTTGTTTCTTATCATTTTAATATTCGATTTAAAGTATTTAGTATCACGTTTTTATAATTTTTTTTATCATTTAACATTTCTGTGAAGTTCAAGTGCTGCAGTTTTTGTCGAGTATTGAAATTCGCTTATAACATTTCTATCAATATCTATGAAACCCTTTTGATAGCGCTCAAAAATATGTTAACGCGGTCTTTCTCAAACTATATATATTATTAAAAAAATAAAAATATGTAGAAACAAAGCATGGGTTTACTGCTAAAATTTATATTGTAGAATTTGGATTTGAATTAATTGTGTTTTTATCTAGGCATTTGAATTGTTGGAGTTAAAAAGTGTAAAAACTTTAAATGTGTTAAAAAAAAATCAATATAGAGCTTGTTTCATTCGTCTCGAAATTCTATATAATTTTTTTAAAAAAATCATCTCATTTGAACTTGTCTATGTAAAATTACAGATTTTTAAAATTTGAGTCATAAAACTGTGTGGAGAATAAAACTGAGAAAAGATGATAGAAATTAAATTATAATTGTAAGGTTTCATCTGTAACACCTAACAAACCAAAAGTTTGCAAATTAATAGACAATGCATCATGTACTTCGCCGACAATGCATCATGTACTTCGCCGAAAGTGCTTAAAGTATAACTACTACTTTTCCTTCTAATTCCTTTGGGAATTTTCCTTGGAGTTTGCTAGGACTCACGTGGAAGTCTCGTTCACACAGTGCCTATAAAAGTTTTTTTTTTTTTTTTTTACTACATATACAGTCATACTTTCCAAGGGGAATTTCATAGAAGAAAACTGAGCCAGAAGCTTTTTTTTTTTTTTTTTAGTTTTTGTCGAGTACTGGAATTAGCTTGTAACAACTCTATCAATATATGTGAAACCTTTTGATAGCGCTCAAAAATATACTAACACAGTCTTTTTCAGATTATATATTATTAAAAAATAAAAACATGTAGAAATAAAGCATGCATTTAGTGTTAAAATTTATATTGTAGAATTTAGATTTAAATTAATTATTTTTCTATCAATTCATTTGAATTATTGGAGTTAAAAAGTGTAAAAACTTAAAACGTGTTTAAAAAAATTGAATATAGAACTTGTTTCATTCGTCACGAAATTCTATACAATTTATAAAAAAAATCATCTTATTTGAACTTGTTATAGAGCTTCTTTCATTCGTCTCAAAATTCTATATAATATAAAAAAAATTATCTTATTTGGACTTGTTTATGTAAAATTATGGATTTTTAAAATTTGAGTTATAAAACTGTGTAGAAAATAAAACTGAGAGAAAAAGATAAAAATTAAATTGTAATTATAAGGTTTAATCTGTAACACCGTACAAGTCAAAAGTTTGCAAATTTATAAACAATGCATCATATACTTCGCCGAAAGTGCATAAAGTATAACTACTACTTTTCCTTATAATTCCTTTGGGAAGTTTATTTGAAGTTAGTTAGGACTCGTGGATGTCTCGCTCACACAGTGCCTATAAAAGGTTTTTTTTTTTTTTACATATACATATACTTTCCAAGGGGAATTTCATAGAAGAAAACTGAGCCAGAAGCCTTTTTTTTTAATTTTTTTTTTATATCACTATGCTTTTTTTTTTTTCTTAACTAAATATTTTTTCTTCTCCTCATCCTCTATCTTTATTTTTTTGCTTTGCTCGTCAAATGTCATTATTTTCTTCATCCCAAATCTCTCTCCAGCTTTCTCTTTATAACTTTTTTTTTTCCATTGCTTCTCGTCTCATTTTCTCTTACTTCATGCTCGTTATTTAAAAGATAAAGTTATTTTAGAGCGAAAAAAGTGAACAAAACAGTTTTAATGTAAAAATTAAAATTGAAAAATATTAAGTAATCATAAATATAATCTAACATAATATCACATTTAAATTTATTAAAAGGCGTAGAGTTTAAATTTCTCACCTTAAATAAAAAATTTTGAAATAGATTAATAGATAAAGTACTTTTTGAATTACTACTGTTTATTGTTTATATATATATGAATATAAATATATAATCTATAAGAATATTTGAGTCTGCACAAATTCACGTATATTAAGGATGTGTTTAATTAGAGGGAGAGATGGATAGAGGGAGAGGGGTGAAGGGAGAATCTCTTTCCTTGAGCCCACCCTCTCATTCCCCTTTTCAATTAAAAAGACAACTGTGTCATTAACTTAAAAGAAAATAGATAATATAACAATTAATTAAAAAACTATCATCCATCTTTTTAACTTTTCCTCGCTCTAACCAAACAACACGAGGGATTCATATAATCATATCCATCCTTCACTCCCTCCATCCCTCCAACTTTTTCCATACCTTCTTCTCTACATTCCTCCTACCAGACATAGCCTAAAGCATGAAACCAAAAAGGAGCATAATCATTTACACGCCTACCAATACCATTATATATATATATATATATCACGTCTTTTAGATAAGTATATGCTCCAAGTCTTATATTCAATACCGTATGGTATCCAGTAATATGAATTTCAGTTATTTTGAATATGAATTTCAGTTGTTAAGAATGTGAATTCATGTAAAAGATAATATAATTAAAGTGGATGTGAATTTTCTTTATTTTATATTTTCTTCTGTATGAATTCACATTTTTAACTGATATTCACGTTTATAATAATTAAAGTTTACATTACCGGAAACTTTCTAATACCAAATATCAAACCGACCTATGTATATGTATATATATATAATGTTATATATATATATATATATATATGTGTGTATGTATTGTTTTTAAACTATGTCATGTTAAACATGTAATAGAGAGCACGAGTTTAAAACCCATATGTTACACGGGAAAGGAAGAAAAAACAAAAATGAGAAAAATTGAGTATGATATAATAAAAACAATTAATTAAGATATAGATTATAATTACACTAAGTATACTTTTTTTAGTATTTATTATTATAATATTAAAGTACATATATTCATGTTTATAAGCATAATTTTCTTCAAATAAAAAAGTACAAATAATAAGTAAAATAAAAAAAATTTGAAAAATCAAAGGATAATAAAATTGTGGGGTAAATTTAATAAAATAAAAATCAATTAAATTAACAAATAAACGTAAAAATGAATAGAAATTTTTAAAAAATTATTTCTAAAGATTATAGATATAAATATAAAAGAAACTTATGAAATATTTTGTTTAAAAAAAAAAGAAGAAAAAAATAAAAGAAATCAAAGAATAAAAAAATAATATCAAATATTAAAATAAAATATTAAGTGTAAGAATTGTCGTTAATATAATAAAATATGATAATATATTGTTATTAAAAAATCAGAAAGCATAAATAAAATTAAAAACTTTTAAACTTAAATAGTCAAGTAAATTTATTAAATTTAAACAAAATTAACTAAATCAATAAATAAACCTAGAAATGGATTAAATATTTTTTAAAAAATTTATTATAAATAATATTAATATATGACATAAATAATAATTTAGCTATAATAATTATAAATATACATTTTTGATAATTACTTTTCATTACAGTAGAAAAATTATTTATTAATTTTTAATTTTATTGAAATTTTTATAGACCTTTTTATATTTTAAAATTTCTGTAAATTATTATTTAATTTCAAAATTTTTAGTTAGTTTGTTTATTGTGAATATTATAATTTAATTGTTTTAATTTATTTTTTAAATGTATTATTCTATTTTTTTCCATTAAATTTTTTTTAATTCAATAATTTAAAATTTTCATATATTATTTAACGTATATAATTTTATTTTTTATAATTGAAAATAATTTAAATTTGTTTTTCAGTTTATTATATTACATATATTGTATGATTGAAGCCAATAATCTTAGAAATTTTAAGGAAACATATAAGTAAATATGAAATCTATATAAAATTCTATTTCTCTAAATATATTTATTTATGCATATAGTTTATTTTAGAGTCAATAATAAATTATTCATAAGTAAAGAGCCTAGTGTTTTTTTTGTTTTTTGTTTTGTTTGTCTTTATTATCATTTTTACCTAATTTTAGTTTTTTAAGTGTCATACTATAAATTATATACTTTGTTAAATATGTTTAATGAATTTATGTTTTTATATAATAAATTATTTCAATTTGAACTAATATGTTTTTCTCTAATTTATATGTAATATTTCTATATTTAGGGTTTGGATAAAACAAACATATCAGGGGAAAAAAACAAAGCCTCAAAAGCAGAGAAAGAAAAAAAAAACCTGGAGACTCAAAACTTAGGGTTCGGACAAAACAAAGAGGAGACCAAAAAAACAAAAAATTGTTTGGACAGTAGAACGACACTATTAAAAGAAGAGATGAAAGAAGGAGAACACCAAAATACCCACAAACCACAGTTTCAACAACATAGATCCGAAAAATAAGAAAATAGAGAAACCGACACAACAAAAAGCTAAACCCCAAAAAAAATTATTACTATATACTAAAGGAAAGGGGAAAATTACTGTTCTTTCTACAGTTTTGAACAGTACTTTTTCCCTTTTTTTTTGTTTTCGGCGTTGCAGCTACAGTAACACACAGTGTTGAACAGTACCCCACCCCGTTTTTCGCGCTGTTGCTACAGTAAAGCGCAATGATGAACAGTGCATAACACACCGTTTTTCGCGCTGATGCTACAGTGACGCACAGTGTTGAACAGTGCAAACAGTGTTGCACAGTGCATTTACCTTTTTGCCCTCCTTCCCCTGGCTGCCGGATGAGTTTCTATATATACTAAAAGGAGGTATGAACAGTAAAATCACATTTTACCCCTCTAAGAATGATTGTCGGTTTCTTTGTCTTTTTCTCTTTCTCTTTCTACCTTTTTTTTCCCTCTCTCTCTCTTTTCTACGCACGTCTCTCTCTCTCTCTCTTTTCTTTCTCTTTTGAATCTTCTTCGTGTCTCTCTCTCTCTCTTTACAATCAAATTATACTAATTATAGAAATAAAATTACTTTATATACTAAAGGAGGGTTGTCTTTTTACTGTTCACTGGACAGTGTTTTTTTCCTTTTGCTGCTTTGCTACGGTTTTTTTTTTTTTAACTTTTGCTGCTTTGCTGTACTGTTCATTGAGTTTTTTTTTACTTTTGCTGCTTTGCTACTGTGCAATATTTCACCGTTTAATAACAGTGATTTTTGTTTTTGTTGCTTTTCCTGTACTTTTTTTGTTGCTTCATGCTTCCACAACGGTTGAGCTTCCATGACGGTTTTTGTCAACCGTCGTGGTAGTGTCAAAATTTTTTTTTTTTTTAATTTTTGGACCCTACCACGACGGTTTTTTGGGAAGACCGTCGTGATATGTGTGGTAGTGTCAAATTTTTTTTTTAATTTTTGGACCATACCATGACGGTTTTTAGGGAAAACCGTCGTGGTATCAAAAATTTTTTTTTTAATTTTTGGACCCTACCACGACGGTTTTTAGGGAAAACCGTCGTGGTATCAAAAATGGTATCAAAATTTTTTTTTTTTAATTTTTGGACCCTACCACGACGGTTTTTAGGGAAAACCGTCGTGGTATCAAAATTTTTTTTTTAATTTTTGGACCCTACCATGACGGTTTTTAGGGAAAACCGTCGTGGTATCAAATTTTTTTTTTTAATTTTTGGACCCTACCATGACGGTTTTTAGGGAAAACCGTCGTGGTATCAAATTTTTTTTTTTAATTTTTGGACCCTGCCACGACGGTTTTTAGGGAAAACCGTCATGGTATCAAAATTTTTTTTTTTTATTTTTGGACTCTACCACGACGGTTTTTTGGTAAAACCGTCATGATATGTGTGGTAGTGTCAAAAATTTTTTTTTTAATTTTTGGACCCTACCACGACGGTTTTTAGGGAAAACCGTCGTGGTATCAAAATTTTTTTTTTAATTTTTGGACCCTACCACGACGGTTTTTAGGGAAAACCGTCGTGGTATCAAAATTTTTTTTTTTAATTTTTGGACCCTACCACGGCTGTTTTTACGGAAAACCGTCGTGGTATCAAAATTTTTTTTTTAATTTTTGGACTGTTCCACGGCAGTTTTTAGGGAAGATGAAGAAAATTATAACAGATCGGAGGAGAAGATGAAGAAAATTAAACATGAGTGACGCTTGGTTATTCTACAAGAAAAAAATTTGCTACCTCAAGACTTCTTCTATGTATAAATGTAAATATATATATATATATATATACTAATATAAATAATTCAGACATCTTAATGTAAATATAAATATCGAAAAAAACAAACTTAATTCCAACAATTATTGTAAATATATTATCTTTGTTATTTTTTCATACTTTGTTTCTTTTATTTTATTTTTTAAACACTCCTTTTTTTTTTCTTACCATTCAATATACAATATTATCTCTATTTTTTTTCTATATTAAAAACTTCCTTTAGTTTTTTCTTTTTTTACATATATATAAAAAATAATTTTTTTTCTTTTTTTTTTGTTTTTGGTTTTTTTTTTACTCATCAAATAAGATATATATTTTATTTTGTTATAATATTTTTGTTCAAAATAAATTGTTCATAATATTTTCAATCCACAAATTTTCTCTTACTTTTTTTTTCCCCCATATTTTATTTTTGTTTTAAATTTTTTCCTTTAAATAAATATAGATTTTTTAAAAAAATCATCTTTTTCCTTTTGTTTTCACCTTTATTATTATTAGTATTATTATCATATTATTTTTGCGTGTTCAGTATTAAAAAAATTTCATACAAATTATAGTGATGATAAATATAATATTTAACTCAACAAATTATTTTTATTATATAATATTCATTTTTTTTGTTTCCCGTGCATCGCACAGGTATTTACCTCGTATTAATACTAAAAAAACAAAACAAAATAAATAAAATCCCAAATATTCTTCTTCGATTATACCCATACACAGGAGGAAAAAAAAAAACAAAACCCTACAAAAATGGGGGGTGGGGGGATGGCAAAAAAAATTCAAACAACACAATAAAGAACAAAATCTAAACCTCCAAAATACAAATCCAACAACAACAAAAAAAAGAAGAAAATAGTACACACCCTAAATCAATAATACTGAAAAAAAAAAAAAAAAAAAACCCAAATCAAACCTTCAAATTCGTAGAAACCAAACACACCCAAAAAAAAAAAAACGGACGATGAAGAGTAGATCAAGAAAAAATAAAAATGAGAGACATAATCGACCAAAATAACAACAAATAACGAAAGCTAGAGTTTAGAAACCAAAAAATCCAAAAAATGAGAAAGGCAAGAAAAGACAAAAGACGAAAATAGAAAATAAGAAGAAATCAAACAGCAAAAAAACCAAGTACAAAATGAGAAAGGAGCGCCAGAAACAGCAAGACAAAGCAAGACCTAGGGTTTGTAAACCAAAAACCCAAAAAATCAAATGAGAAAGAGGCAGCAGCAGAGAGACAGACAATAAGAGGAGAGTAAACAGTGATGAGAGAAAAAGCAAATGAAGAATGGGACGGCAGGCAAAGCAAAAGGGGACCAAAGATAGGGTTTCAAGGGCGAAAACGTCTGGTCACTATATAAAACAAACCGATAACACACATTAAGGAGGGCAAAAACATCCACACAATATCAGAGGCCCAAAACCGGCATTTTATTGTGGAGGCTGCATATGAAGAAGCAAATTTGGAGGGTAAAAACATCATTTTACTGCTCAAAAAACAGTCCATGGTTGTATCCTTTTAGTATATACGAGTTTAATGCCCGTGCTACGCACAGGATGCAGGAAAAAAAAAAAGAAATAATTGAATATTATAAAATAAAAATAGTTATTTAAGATAAATAATATAATTATTAACAGTAAATTTGTTTAGTATTTATTATTATAATATCATAATATTTATTTGAAATGTCCGCATTTGTTGATGTAGATGCCTTATTATTATTCATATAATTTTGAATTTTTTGACGTTTTAAGCATATTGAATAATCAATATTTTTTCAAGATTTTTTTTCCATTATTCTAATTTTGTAATATAATATAGAAAAATAACAGTATTAAATATTGTTACAAAAGTAAAAATAAACATGTAAATGTAATTCAAAAGAACGAAAAATATTAAACTATTTTATTAAAAAAAAACTTATAAGCAATAAGAAGATATTAATAAGAAATATTATGGTAAAATATTTTAAGTAAAAATTTTAGCAATTATCACAAAATATAATAATATCTTCTAATAAAAGACAATGAATAATAAATAAAATAAAAGAATTTTAAAAAGCATATAATAAACAAAATTTCATTAACTTAAGTTTAATACTATAATTGTATTCTATTAATGTATTTGTTTATTATCTTAAATTGTTTTTCATTCATTTGTAAATATTTTTTTCATTTAATATTTAATTATTTTTGTATATTATTTTATTTCTATAATTAGTACAACTTGATTGTATTAATTTATTTTTTAATTACGTTACTTCCACTTTATAATTTTTTTCAATTTAATATTTAATCATGTTTATATTTTATATTTTTTCTCTAAATTTTTGGTTTATGATTAAATATACAAAACATATAAAATGCAGACTAAAATAAAACAAAAATTTTATATACGATTTATTTTACACTTAAAAATAAAATATTGGTAAGTAGGAAAATTTTATGCTTTTTTATTTTATTGTCATTTTTATTCAATTTTTATTTTTTAAGTAGCATATTATGAATTATATAGTTTACTTTATAAATTTTTTTTGAATATTTAATCATGTTTATATTTTATGTTTTTTCTCTAAATTTCTATTTTATGATTAAATATACAAAACATATAAAATGCAGACTAAAATAAAACAAAAATTTTATATACGATTTATTTTATACTTAAAAATAAAATATTGCTTAGTAGAAAAATTTTAGGCTTTTTTATTTTATTGTCATTTTTATTCAATTTTTATTTAGGTCAAAAATAAAATATTGCTAAGTAGGTAAATTTTATGCTATTTTATTTTATTGTTATTTTTATTCAATTTTTATTTTTTAAGTATCATATTATGAAACATATAGTTTATGAAATATATTTACTGAGCCTATATTTTTATATTATAAATCGTTAAAATTTCAATTCAAATTTTTTTTTCCACTTTATATGTACTATTTCAATATTTACATTTTTTTCCTTATTTTATTATATTACATATATTGTATAATTGAAGTAAAAAAATTTTCGAAATTTTATGGAAACATATAAACATATATTAAATTTATATATAATTTGATTTTATAAATTTATTTATTTACAGATATATTTTATTTTATTGTTATGCATAAATTATCTATTAGTAAACAGTTAAAACTTTTTATTTTATCTTTTATATCATTTTTACGTAATATTAATTTTGTATGTGTCATACTATAGATTATGGATTTTGTTAAATATATTTAATGCATTTAAATTTTTTTATAATAAAAGATTTTAATTTCAATTGATATATTTTTGTCTAATTTATATATAATATTTATATATCTAAATTGTATTATTAAATTTATTCTAGTATGTATATTATATTATTGAGGACAAAAATTTTACAGATCTGACTATCAAAAAACTAAAAAGCAAATAAAGAAAAATAATATCTTTTTTATTTTATTTTATTAATTACTATAAATATTATATTATTTATATTTAATTTAATATTATTTAATATTATCTTTTATGTCATTTTTACGTAATATCTTTATATCAGAAAATCAAAAAGCAAATAAAGAAGAAAAAGAAAATGAAGAGAGAGACAGAGAGAGAAGGCAAAACAAAAAAAACAACTCAGAAAAGAAGAGAGGGAAGGCCAGCGGCGGCAGAGAGAGAGACAAAGGGAAAAGTTGTTATGGTTTGAAGGACAAAAAAGGAAAGCCACTATAGAGAAAAAACTAACAGGCAAATTGCGAGGGGCAAAACCGTCCAAACATTAAAAGGAGGATACAATGGGCATTCGGATATATTGGAAAAGGCAATAACAGCTAATCTAAAGGGCAAAATAGTAACTTTACTGTTCATGAACAGTAAAAAGTACACTCCTATAGTATATACGGCAGGCACATGCAAAAGGGTGAAAACGTAATTCTACTGTGCAGGACTGTTTGTTACTGTACAAACACCTGAAAAAGGAGAGGGGAAAACCAAAAAAAAAAACTGTGGAGTACTGTTCAAAGAACAGTAAAAACCCCTTCACTTTAGTATATGTATATAATGAGTTTAATATCCGTGTATTGGAGAGGAAAGAAAGAAAAAAATAAATAAATAACTGAGTATTATATAATACAAATAGTTTGTTGAGTTAAATATTATAATTATAATTAGTATAATTTTACTTAAAATCTCTTTCAATAGTGAACATACAAAATCAAAATGACAATAATATTAACAATAATAAAAATGAAAATAAAAGCAAAAAGATAAAAAAAAATTTCCAATTATACTAATTTAAAGGAAAAAAATTAACACAAAAATAAAACAGCAAAAAAAAAGAAAAAATTTTAAATTCAAAAGAACCGGAAAAAAATACTATTAACAAAAATATTATAACAAAATAAAATATATATATATCTTATTTTATCTTTTTTTACTGTTTTAAAAAAACCAAAAAAACAAAAGTAAATAAATTTTTATCAAGTTATATATATGTAAAAACGGAAAAAAAATATTTTTTAAATATAAGAAAAAATAAAAAAAAATAGGGAAAAAATGCATGCAGAATGTAAAAAAAAAAAAAGGGAGTGTTTAAAAAATAGAATCAAAGAAACAAAGTATGAAAATAAATAAGGAAGATAATATATTTATAATAACTTTGAGAATTAAGTTTGTTTTTTTGCATATTTATATTTACATTAAGATGTCTGAATTGTATATATCAGTATAGATATATATTTATATTTATACATACAAAAAATCTTGAAGTAGGAAATTTTTTTTTGTAGAATAACCAGCTGTCATTCATGTTTAACTTTTTTTATTTTCTCTTCCGATCTGTTATAATAAAAATATTTCTATATGTTAGTAAAATGATATTTATACGTAATATATAAATTGAAATAAATTTAGTAATTTATTATGTAATTATAGACAAAAAATAATATTACCTGGTTTCTTTTCGTTTTTTTGATGGGTCGCTTGAAGATATAATTTGAGCATGCAATTGAAGAGGTTGATGTGGAGGACTGAAATAACAATATATAAAATTATATAATAATTAATAATGTATAAATATATATGTTAAATTAAATAATCAAAAAATCGAAATGAAAATATAAATAATAATGTACATTGATTCTATTTCTTCAATGATAGGTTCGGTAAAGATCAGTTGTTTTTTTTGCAGATTTTTTGCTTCCTAACTGAGGTGTCTTCGGATCAATAAAGATTGATGTTGGTGGAATTTCTTCAGATGACGTTGTTGTCGGTGCAGGCAACAACATTGATTGTATATCATCATCAAATATTTTTATAATGACTGTATCAATAAAGACACCTCGCAGACAAAATTGGATGACAAATATTTTTGATATGCCTTTCAGTTGGTTCAGGATAGGAGGAATAACGGTTAAATCAGTATATCCTTCTTGGATCGTCAGGATGGAGTATGGTTTATTTATTAATGATGAACAGTTTTTCCAAACATAACGATGTTCATCCCTCCCGTGCCGTCTTCAATTCGTGCATTAATTTTGTACATGTTAAAAAAATTTAATATTTATTTAATTTTTAATTATTTTGGCATTGATATATGTTAAAAAAAATTATAGAGATAAAGTATATTACCAAGTGATTGGCATTGTGGTCAAATGTCCATGACTATCATACCACCGTGATGTCCCTAATTGTTTTAGTTGTCTGTAACATCTTGGACATGCATTGTAGAACTAACCTTCGCAAATATCAAGTTCGGTAATGGTTGCTTTAACAGTGAATTTTGTCTCCTGTTTAATAAAATTATATTAATAATGTTGACTAAATTATTTATTTTATTTTATACATAATAATTTAATATTTATCTTATTTTCAAATGGATTTAAAGCTTGAAGTTCTGCGATTGTTGTTCGGTTGACAATCTTTTGTTCTTCTAATGATAACACTTGTTTTGTTGATCCAGCAATAAAATCGATTCCTTTGATAGAATGACTGAATCTATAAAAAATCAATGTATTACTAATTTCATTTTTTTAAATTAGTAAATATAAATAATTATAATAATTTATGAGTGAAAATTTATAATACATTTTTTTGATTTTTTTGATTTCTGCAATGTCTGGATCAAGATAATATGAAGAACCAATGGTGCTTACGACATAAAGTCCACATGTATATGTATAATTATAATAGTTAGTGATTAATGACATAAATTTTTAAATTTTTTTAAGTTAAGAGAATGAGATTTTTTTTATTGTTGTATATATACTTACCCATATATTATTTGGCCGCCATTACTGAAAATACTACTACGACTAGTTAATGCATTGTTTGGATTGCATTTTCGTCAAAATTTTCTCCAAGTTCTCCCTAGAGAGTGACACTAAGTATTTCTTCTTTGTTGAATAAAATAAATACAAATAAATAATACATCAATAATAAATTATGAAATTTTTAGAAATATGTTTTTAATAATATATTATTTATAATTACATGATATTTTGAATAATGACACTTCATCTTTTTACTGATCTATCATTTATAATAAACTCTTCTACACATTTGATGGAGATAATGCGACCAATCACATCTAATATAATATAATAAGTAAGAAGTCATTAGTTATTATTTTGTATAGAATTAATTTATTGATTATTAATTATAGATTAATAAATATGAATATCGAATATGATTTACCTGATAGAAGATCATTGATGTCGAATTTTGGTGTAAGTTGATCAAACTCCATAAAATTAAATTTAAGTTGAGGTATTTCCGGTATATCGTCTTCAACATTTTTGAAAATAGTAGATCTTGCAAATTGCAACATCGTAATGTGAGGAACGATCTTGTACCTTGGTTTGTTGTTCGTGATGAAGAAGTTGCTGATTTCATATATATTGCCTACTTGTATTTTATTTGTTATGAATTCAGCATCCTTCGCACGAATAAAGCCGTGTATTGCCTCATCCAATATTAAAGAAATATATATTAGTTATATATTAAATAATAATTAAACATATTTTTTATAGGCATGATAATATTAATGAGAAATAAAATGAGTTATCTGTTTGTCAATCAATAAGTAGTCAAGGCTTATTAGTTTTCCAATTTTGTAATATGTGTTTCTCCATAGCTGACATACTCGAGCGCATATTGCTTGATGTGTCTCTCCTGGTTTCAGTACTTGTATTGGACTGAACATTTTCTATAAATAGAAACAATACATGTGTAAATATATGTTTTAAATTTTGAGGACTACAAATGTTATTGTGTTGTAAAGCTCATTAAAACGAAATCAATATTACTTCATTTTTTTAACAGATATTTATCATTTTTGATGAATATTGTGTAATATTTCTTTATAAATAATGTTTTTAACATAATTTGGATATTTATTAATTGAATCATGTATTAAAATATGTAATCCTTTTGGTGAAGTCACTCTAGATAAAGCAACATATAATTGGTCATGACTAAAAATTTCATCTTCTAAATATAATCCGACTTTATTTAAAGATTGGCCTTGACTTTTATTTATTGTCATTGCATAACAAATTTTTAAAGGAAATTGTCGTCTTTTTAAAGTAAATGGCCATTTTGATTCATGAACTGTCATTTCTATTCTTGGTATATAAACTTTTTCATTTGTATCATTAGAGTTAATTATACGACCTTCAATAATTTTATTTATTAATTGTGTAATAATCATTCTAGTACCATTACATAAACCCATTGATTGATTAAGATTTCGCATTAACATAACAAGAATTTCAATTTTGAGTTTTAATTCATGTGAAGGTAAACCATCGAAATTAAGAGTATGTAAAAATTCAGTGGGATATAAAAGATTTAATTTTTCGACATTTCAAGATGATGAAAGAATAGTGTCACAACTGTAATAAATTTTTTTATCTGTAGGTACTAATGATAATATATATTTATTTATGTTATCAGTTGTTTTATTTTTAGGTGTAATAATCGCATATTGTTTTAAATAATTAATATCTTGAAAATTATTATGAAAATTATCATATATTATTGTAGAAATTTGTTCAATAGAATTTGTATTGTATTATATTAAATATTTTTCAGGTATCTTAATCCAAGTAGCATCTTCATTTTCTGGATCTTTTATTCCATTTGCTGTTCCATCACCAACATTTAAAATCCATTCTGAAAAATTAGTAATTTCTATTTGTTTTTCAATAGAGTAATTATTTCTTTTTAATAGCATATTTTCTGTTAAAATAAGTATACGAAAATATGGTCAAAGATAAGAATTATAGTTAGATCAATAATATTTTCTTTTGTGCCATTTGGGACAACATGTAATATTTGTTTGAAATCACCACCTAAAATAACTATCATTCCTCTAAAATGATGATCAAAATTATTTTTTAAGTATTGTATTATTTTATCTAAAGCTTCAAAACAATATTTGTTAGTCAGAGGTGTTTCATCCCATAAAATTAATGTGGTTTTTTCTATTAATTTTGCTAATCAAGTAAATTTTTTTATTTGGCAAGTTGAAAATTCATCAATTAAAAGAGGTATATGAAATCTTAAATGTACAGTTTAACCTTTTGATAACAATAATGATGCTATTCCAGATGATACTACAACTAATACTATTTCACTGTTCGATCTAATTTTACTGATAATAGTATTTCATCAGTATGTTTTTCCTGTACCTCCATAACCATATATACAAATAGATTATTATGTTTATTTTTAATCGCTTTTAAAATTTCGTTATAAATAAAATATTGTTCTTCATTTAAATTTTATACTAAATTGATGTTTTCTTCTTTTAATTTATATATATCATAATGGAGTTCTTCCCTTAAAATATTATTGTTTAAATCATCAATTAATGATCCAGTTAAAGTGGAAGATTATAATGTGATATAGAACATGAATTTAAATTTAATAATTTTTCTAATTCATATCATACATAATTATAAAATTCGTTTTCTGGAATTTCAAAATTTGGATTATTAAATAATTGTCTTATTTTGTATAAAATATCTTCACACATTAATTCCAATGTTTTTCAAGAAATTTTGTTGGATAAGATATATTACAAAATAATAATATAATAATAAAAATATTGTCGAAGTTGAACATATGTTGACCAAAATGATGCTTCTTTTATTGATTGATCCCATTTTTTATCATCTCCTAATAAACCTAATGCATAGCAAGCCATTTGATTTGTAGGATAAACTATATCATTCACTATTCTGAGTGATTCAAAACTTGTTGCTTCTTTTTAATAATTCAATAATAATTTTAAGTAATACAACTCACCCGAACCTGGATGAATATAAAATGTTCTTTCTATAGTATGACCATTTTGTCGATGAGTCCAAACTTTATTTTTATTATTCCATACCCATTTTATTAGAAATTCTATATAAGTAAGTTTTTGAGCATCTTTATTAGTTTTATTAATTTTCATCAATTTTGTTAATGTTGTTTTTTGAATTTGTGGTTGATGTATTATATTCTGAAGTTGTTGATTTGTATTAAATGTGATGTTTTACATATTTAGTAAATGAATAGAAAGTCGTTGAACAGCTGGATTTCTATAATGGATTGAATATTCAAATATTCTCCAAATTGCTTCATAAGGTGTGATATATCAACAGTTAAGATAAGCTTTTATTTCATCAACCTCTTTATAAATTATTGTTTCGTTATTTTGAGTAATTACATTATTTTCAATAACAAGTCGTATTTTATCTGGACCTTTTGTTAGATATTTAAATAAATTTTTAATTAACATGAATTGAGAACATATTTTAACATTAATGTGAGCACTATATTTTAAGCATAATGTTCGATTATATAGACCAACGTGTCTATTATCAAGTTTAATACCTTCTTTTATAATATTAAATTCTGTATCTCTATGACGATAAATAACTAAACCATTTTCTTCTATAGTTGTTTCATTTTTTATTTGTTTTGGGAATTTTTTTGAACACTTGGAGTTCTTCATACATGGTACATTTGTTTTTACATATCCACATAGTCCACGTATCATATATTATGTTATAATTTTATAACCTAAAGGATTTTTTATTGGATCTGGTATTTCAGCTGAAATAAATTTATCTATTTCTGTAACATTATGATATTTATGTTCAGGACGTAACCAAAATAACATATGACAATGAGGCAAATCACGTTTTTGAAATTCCACCACATATAGACTAGAGAAGGACAAAAGATAAAAAAATGTTAGTTTTTTTAATTTATTATAATAAGAAATAATAATAATAATTAATGTTTTTTTAATCTAAAATAAATTAACTCACCTGCTATTATAGTTTCAAAAATATCGCCTGATTTTATTGTAGTTAATAGATGATTTAATTTTATTTTAAATATTCTACTTATAATATCTGGGTTGTCTTCAGATTTTTGTTCCGGAATTATGTATAAACTTCTTTTGATTTCTGGTCATTTGGGATTACATGTAAATGCTAAAAATATATTAGGATCTCCATAATGTCTACAAATCACCATTGCATCTTGATAATTTTGAATCATATATCTTGGACTCCCAGTGTAAGAAGATGGTAAAATAATTCTTTTTCATATTACTTCTGTGTTTGTATCACCTCTAATTATAGCATCTTGGATACCGTTGTAAATTTTAGATATTAAATTATTCTGATTCTGTCTAATGTAATCTAAACGATCTTCTTCAATAAAAGCATAACTATCTACAATATATTGTTGAAAAAGTCATCCATCTTTAAATAATGTATTTCCTTCATGTAATCGTTGTTGAAATTGAAAAGCATAAAAGGATCTCATTGATATTCGATTTCTACGTGGTTGTTTACCAGTAAAATTTGGATTCCATTCTATAACAGCTCTATATCCATCTTCTCTATAAGGAAATAATAAGGGATTTTATAATGCCATATAAGATGGGTGAAGTTTATTAATTCTTTGTAATTCTCCAGTTTGACTATGAATAATAATATCTCTACTATTCTCATATAAACCAAAGTCTCCAACAATTAAACCACCTATATCTGTTGAAGTTTGAAGATCATATTGTGTACTATCTCATTGTCGTCTACCGATTAATCTTAATTTTCTTGATGGTATTTCACTATTTTTATAAACATCTCTAATGTTTCTAAAAAGTTGGACTAACTTATTTGTTTTATCTAACATCATAATTAATTTTTTAACGATAATCTCATTTAAATTATTTATATCATTATTATTTGAGAAGGTTGCTATTCTATTTTGAATTTCATTATCTGCATCATAAATATATAATTGAGCAAATTTGAAGGATTATTATTAATTGGAAGTAAAGATCCAATTAAATGATGAATTTGTCCACTGATCTTAAAAATATATGGTCCATATGACTTATTAATATCTAATTAAATATTTGCTCTGAATGAAGTAAAGGCAAACATAGAATTATAAACTCCAATATTTTTTCTAAAATTTACACTTAAACGTCCTCCATAATAATTTAAAAGTTCATCTAAAATTGGTGGTGTTTTTTTCCTTAAAGGTATCATAATTTTTCCATTTTGATAACATAAAGAAAATTTTGATAGATATGTATTTTGTGTTTGTTCATTTTTCCAAAATAGTGCTGCACAGTATTGATATTTACAATTACAATCTCCAATATATATTCATTATTTAAATCTATATAAAAAGTTTGTGTAAAAACATGAAAAAAATAGTTAGTAAAAAATTTTCTTAAATTTTATAATTGGAAAAAAAAAAAAGAATTTAAGATGAAGAAATTACTTTCTTCAATTGATGATAGGTAATGATCCTCCGAAGATGGAATTAATGTTCCTTCGCCGGTGTTATGAGTTGAATATAATTGAATAAATCTATTTTGAACACCAGTGATAATTTCTGTATTTAATTCTTCAAATTGATTCATTAAAAAATATATATTTATCGATGTGGATGCTTCATTATCATTTGCATAAATTTGTTTTTTATAACGTTTTGAACACTTTGAATAATTGTTATCACTATTCATTTTTCTTTTCATTTTGCTTAATTTCATTTTTTTAATATAAATTATAAAAACAGTAATATAAAATATTGTTAACAGACAAATATTATCCATATAAAAAAAGAAATATACAACTTATTTAGAACCAATAAAAAAAGAAACAGTAATATAATAATATTAAATATGAAAATTAAAAGAAAACATTCAGCCTTAGAAATTTTTTTACTGTAATAAAATGTATTAATACATTCGAAACAAAAGACTATAAATAATAAATTACATAAAAAATTTGAAAATTTAACTGCAAAAAAAATTTAATAACTTAAATAAACATAGTTAAAAAAAGTAGAAAAAACTAATTAAATTTAAAAATAAATAAAAAAATATGTTTCATATTTAATAAATTTAGTTTTAGAGAATAATATTAATATACCAATTTACAATAATCTACTTAATAAATAAATGTAAAAATATATTACATATTTGATCTAATTTTAAAAAAATATTTATATACAACATCTATAATAATTTGGGTACAATTATTATAAATATATTTTGTCTATAATAAAATCTTATCACAGGAAAAAATGGAAAAAAAAAAGGAGAAAAATTAATATCTACCTATCTTGTTCTAAATTTATCTTTACAAATTTTCATTGGATATTTTTTAATTAGTATTTGATTTTTTGATATTATAATTTAATAATGTTAATTTAATTTTTAAATAAGTTAATTTAGTTCCATTTTTTTTCATGTAAATTTTGTTAAAATTTAACATTTTATAATTTCTAGGTATTATTTTATTTATGCAGTTTTATTATACGTAAAATTAATTGAATAAAATATTACTCTTTAATTTATAGTTTAATTTATTTAGTTTTTTTTTTTTGTTGGTATGTATGATATTGTTTTATTAAAAATTTGATTTACTTGATAAATTAAAATTTTTTATTATGTTAACTCTTGTTTTTTTTTGGCCTACTAAATTTTTTTCAATTGAGTATTTTGTAATTTCTATATGTTTATTTTTTTTCCTCTAAATTTTTTTAAATTGAGTATTTTGTAATTTCTATATATTGTTATATTCATATAGTGTTATTTTACGTATTTAAAATTAATTGGAGTAAATTCTTTTAACTTTCTTAATATATATATTTGTAACTACAAACTTTTTATCATTTGTTTTAACCATACGATTCCGTACGGGTGGGCAAAATTTTTTCGCCCAAAATTTACTTGTTGCTAGTATATAATAATTTATCAAAATGTTATTTTTTAACTTTTTTTAGGAGAACTTAGATTTATTTGATTAAATAATCAATAAATTATATTAGATATGTTCTTAAACAAAATATGAATTTATATTCAATACAAAATTTAATATACATTAATAAAAAATCCTAATTCACTAATTGTTAAGTAGTGCTGAATTTTTTTTTTTTTCCAGAGATCTCCATTTTTTTGACAGGTTTATTCTCTTTAATAAAAACTTGCATTAACTTAATCAAATAATGAATAAATTAAGTTATGCTAATTAACCATTAAATATTATACAGGCAAAAAAAAATTATCCATACAAATAAAACTATGGAATTACATAATAAAAAAAGTTAAACCATACAATTAAAATTACAATAATTTGTAATCATAAACTATTTAAATACATAAATTCTTATAATAAATTTAAATATTACAACAATATACTGAAAAAAAAAGCTCCCGGGTAATAGGAAAAAAAAGGCAAGGAAAAAATCAAATATAGAACAACAAATTAAATAGAATAATAACTAATGAAAGATAATGAAAAAACAGAAGTTAAATGTACATTATACTTAATTATATAACTAATCTAAATACATATAAATATATAGATATACTAAACATATAAACTACAAAAACTACATAAAATTTTATAAAATAGTTTATACTATGCTCAGATTAATTATATTATCTATTAATGATAGCTATAATACAATTACATATCTTTGATAGCTACCAATATGATGTTTGGAATACGTCCAAAAAAAAAAGGGCAAGCCTTTATTACAATAATATGAAACAACAATATATAATGAATACTATTATATGGTGACAAAAACAAAATTAACACAAATCTCAAACGCTAATAGAAACAGTAAAGATGGTCAAATAGTATACGTAACATATGCTA
>CM046362.1:66125-84645 GCA_025413025.1 Ficus hispida
AAATTAACTACAACAATAATAAAGGAAGATGAGGAAGGTCACGATTCGGCTTTGGTGGTCATGGTGGCGGTGACGGACATGCGGTGGTGGTGCCTTGGTGGTGATGAAGTGTATTGTCGTGGGAGTTTTGGTGACAATGGCCATGGCGAGGGTGGCGGCAGCTAGGCAAGGGATTGGGTGAGTGAGGAATGAGGAAGAGAAATGATGGAGGAGAGAGAGTGGAAGTTTAGAGAAATAGAGCATTTGAAGATGGAAAAAAGAGAGAAAATGGGAGAAAGGGTGTTTTAGATGGAAAATAAGAAAGTGTTCAAATTAAGAGACTGTTAGAAATTTTATATGATATATTTTCGTAAATTTCAAAAAATTCTAACTTTCCATGATTTAAAAAAAAATTGTCGTGGAAAGTGACGAATGCGGACTTTCGACAATGACCTTAACAAAAAATCTCCATGCTGCATATTTTTACAGCATGTAATATTTGGCCTTTTTTTTTCCATATTTCGTTGGAGTATCAATTGGGTAACAAGAATCCAGTTTATTCTTCGTTTAACTAACCAACCCAACATTTATTTTACCAAATTACCCTCAACATGAGCTTGATTCCATCTTTTTTTTTAATGTTTTATCACAGAGGGACTAATAGGGAATGTTTTATAAGTTTATGTATTAGTAATGTGACATTTTAAGTCCTAAAATTGAAGTTAACTTCCCTTAAATACGAGACACTGTTCTCACAACAAAAAACTTAAATAAAATAAATCGTTAAAACATATTTCTTTTATGAAGAAATTATTTTCTCATAAGCAATCTTAGCCTTTCAATAATAATATGATCAAGAGAACAGTTTAACTTACGCACTTAAACGTCGTTGTCATTTAGTAAACGTAGAGCACCACACAAGTAGTAGCTACATAAATTTCGGATTTTCTTATCTGTGTCTGTTGAGTTAAGATTATTCTCATTTATCTCATAAACTTTATATATATCATGCTTACCATCTGAATTTGAACTAGTACCACTTAATCCCCTTTATTAAAATTAATTTTAGATATAAAGTATAAGAAAGAACAAAAATGATTAAATTTAATCATTCTGTTCGTTTTAAAGTTGGTAGTTAAATAAAATTTTGCTAGTATTGACTGACCCGAACCAATGACACACTACCCAAATCAACTCATTTACTGTTCACTCCATCAAAACAGAATGTAAGCCAGTTCTCCTTCTAAAGTTAAACCTTTTAGAGATCCAAAATTTTCTGGAAGAATTAATAAACTCCTTCCCATTAATTAAAACGAAATATATTAAGGAAATTAACCTTAGTTTGTTGATTATGTAAACATTGTGAAGAGAAAATAACCCACTTCCACACGACGACCAAAGAAAAAAACAAAACAAACAAAACAAAACAAACAAACAAACAAATAAACAAAAACAAAAACAAAATAAAATAAGACAAAGGTGACAGATTCCTTTTGTGGGATTTTCCTCTCCTTTTTTTATTTCATTTTTGGATAAGAATTTTGTGACGGAGGTTAGTTTTAGCGGTTTCTTTGGAGGTTAATTGTTTATCTTCTTGCTCTTAAACATTGCCTTGTTCACCAGATAATTTGTTTCTTCAACTTGGTTTTCTGATCTCCAATCAAGCCCAAGATTTGAACTCTTTTGGAGGTACTTTTTGTATTATTATTTTTTTTTCACATGTACATTTTATTATTATTTACCTAAATCATATCCTCAACTATATTGGCTTTTAGTACTTGCGTTTGCTTTTTCTTGATGAATTTTTAATTATTTGTCCATTAAAATGTAACAGAAGTTTATAGGGACCAACTTACTTAGTAAGTTCATAAAATTATAAAATGCTTGCATTTTTTTTTTTCTCTTTTAGCTAGAAATTAAAGAAAATGGATGGTGAACGCGTTTCACTCAATGCGGATGGCACAGAAACGCAACCGGAGATCCAACCATATGATGAAACTAAATTAGCGAATAGTAGCCAAGCTAGCAGTACAAGCCATATTGCTCAAAGTAAAGTTGTCACTACTTTCAAAGATGTTCTTGGGGTAACTGAAGAGAAGGAACTGCTGGATAAGATAGAAGAGGTAAATATAAACATAAGCATTAGTAGTTCCCATGGAATAAAGATACGGAATGTTCCGGAGACCATGCTACAAAAAGAAGATCTCAGAAAGTATTTTAAGCCAAGGGAGTTGTCGATCGGTCCTATTCATGCTGCTGATCCTGATTTGTTCAAAATGGAACTCAAGCTTAAATTGGTAGCGCATTTCACTAAAAGAAGGAAACGTTCAGCGAAATTTCTACTCGGAGATCTTAAGATTAAGATCAAGGACGTAAAGGCGTGCTACGATGATGAGGTAATTAGGTCGTATGGCGATGACGAATTGATATGGTTGTTGTTCTTGGACGGATGTGCAATGCTAGAGTTCATACACAGCTATATCCACCGGAGCTTAAGCGTGTTTGACATTTGTATTGGTCAAGCAGCCTTGATCCAGCAAGATTTGTTTTTTCTAGAGAACCAAATTCCGTGCTAGTTCTCGAGGTGTTGATGGACTCAACGATCAATTGGCCGTGTAAAGCTAATTTGCAAACTGATATTTTCAGATTCATTTTCGCGAGTAATAATTCTAACTTTCCGAGGGACTCGAAGGATTTTAAAGAACCGCTCTTTAGTCCATCTAGAAGCCGGTTCATATTCTTGACCTTCTCCGGTTTGTTATCGCCATCCATGATATGGCTATAACTGGATGTGAAATGTTCCTATTTTGCCTCCGGGTGTTGGGTTGTTGCGGAGCAGGTTCTCTACTTAATTTTTATAGGAGGCATCGCTCAAATTTTCGCAACGTCCCGGAAGATTGGATCAAAAAGCAATCTTTTCGCAATGTCAGGAACTTAAAACAGCAGGGATAAGGTTCAAGACAACTCCGTCATTAATGCAAGTATCTTTCCAAACTAGATTCTCTGTTACAGGTCAACTTAAGCTTCCTACATTCGTTGTAGACAAATCAACACCACATCTGCTGTTTAATCTGGTCACATATGAGATGTCCTTGCCTAATGATGAAACCAAGAAATACGATCCAGAGGATCTAAACAATTCTTGGGTTATGTCATTCGTAAATTTGCTCAATTTGCTTATTGATAATGAACAAGACGTTAAGGACCTAAGGGCGGCTGATATTCTTAGGAACCATCTTAGTAGCGATATTGATGCGGCTAACATGATAAATAGCATAGGCTCTTATTGCTTTGTACCATCCAAGGACACATATGAGCATACCAAGTACGGCATAGAAAACCATTACAGACGAAGTGCCCGGTTTGGATGGCTCAAGTCTGGCAATCCCATTTCAGTAGTCCGTGGACGATTCTCGCTTTGCTTGCCGCTATGGCAGTACTTGCATTAACCGTTGCTCAAACATATTACACTGTCAATCCAAAACAATGAAAGGTACAACATACTTCTGCTTCTCGGAATTAAACTTTCTAATTTTCTTTCAAATATTTGAGTTTTATCAACATTGCTACTTTGACAATTTGCAGGGATATTTCGAACTGGAATGACCAAGTGCGAGCCAAAATCATCCTTGGGAAGATCTATCAACACTTGTTTTTTCTTTTCTTTTTCTTTTTTTTTTTTTTTTGGGGCAAACTCTCAAAACATGATAGTGTTTAGTTGTTTGCTTCTATTAAAAAAATTTGTTGGAGTGTTTTCCTTTTTATATTTTCTGTGCACTTGTGTGAGCCATTTGGGTGTTTTTGACTACTTTCAGTAACACGGCAGGTTAGCATTGGTAGCACGGTGAACTACCACCAACACGAAAGTTGGCAGTGGTTTCTGTCGGTAACATTGTAGCTAGAAAACCTGTTAAAGGCACCTTTGTTTTGTTTTGTGTTTTTTTTTTTTTTTTTTTTTTTTTTGGGATTTCTAACTTATATGTTGTGGTATTTGTTGTAAAATCGATCAAAAGGCTGTGAACATGGCATTTTTCTGTTTCTGAAGTTGTTTGGTAACCTAGAACAAATTAGTTTATTTAGTCCGCTTTGAACTCAAATTTAAAGGAAAATATAGTCCTTGTGTTGTTTTCCTCCCAATTTAACTTTCTAAATGTTAAGAGTCACCAGTAACTATCCTCTTCTAACGCCGAAGATACCTCCATCTCATTTCAATCCATATTTCGACCGTTAAAAATTGTAAGATCTCTGATATGCTATTTGGTTTTCTGTAAACATGCTCACATCAAATTCCACAGATTTAATAAAATAAAAAATAAAAATAAAAGAAGAAGAAGAAGAAGAATAGAAGATCAGATTGGGGACGTGGGGAGATCACTCGGCCGGAGAAAGGAGATTGTGTATAGCTATCTTTTCAGGTACATTGAGGAATAAGGGCAAATAAAGATTATTAATTTATTTTTCAAGAGCAACATGACTGAGATGATCATTCATCCTCATTTTTTTCACTTTAGTTTTTCTGTTTTGAGTTTTTTTTTTTTTTTTTTTTTTTTTTTTTTTTTTTTTTTTTTTTTTTTTTTTTAAAGAGGCTTTCAAAAGCTTCTTTGGATCTTTTGGTATAATTTCCTTGTGCTCGCACAAGATTGATCTAGAAGCAGATAATTGAATGCCTTTCATGAAATAAAATATATAAGTTGAGCTATATCCTAAATTAACGTATTTGTTTTTTTTTTTTCCATCTTTTTTTCTCTTGGGGTTAGCTACGTGTAAAAGAAGATGTCTAGTGAATTCCACGGTCACGGGTTGGAAGGCACAGAAACTCAAGAGGAGATCAAGCAAGCTGAGATATCAACAGCGCAGAGTCAAGCTAGCTCAAGCCATAATGAAGTTCTTTTGGATATTCGGGATGAGGAACTGCTTACTAAACTAGGACAACTGGAAGAAGAACTTCCCGCAACAGAGAGGCAAAGGATCTGGCTAAAAGGAAAAACCAGAGTTGAGATAAAAAGGATTCCAGAGATCATGAAGAAAAATGTGAACTTCGAAAAGTATTTTAAGCCAAAGAAGTGGGAAATCGGTCAGATTCATTGTCCCCATTTTTATTATCATGACATAAAGCTTAAATTGGCAGCACTTTTCATTTCGGAAACCGGCAGTATAAGAGAAGTTATACTCAAAGACTTCAAGGGGAAGATGTATGGTATAAGGGCTTGCTAGCTTCGATAAGGACATAATTTCTAATATTGAAGATGAGGAATTGATGAGGTTGTTTTTCTTGGATGGGTGTTCAATACTGGGGTTCATACTCGGCTACGTGAACCAGAGGCTAAGCGAGGTTGGCATCAGTGACGCTGAGGCAGCAGATAGTAGGGGATTTGCTTTTGATAGAGAACCAAATACCATTTCAAGTCCTTGAGGTGTTGATGGGCTTCGGAATAGGCAGAAGACAAGAAATTGTTGAGGATAGTTTATTCAGATTCGTTTTTCTTCTTAGTAATGCTACTTTTCCAAGGGACTTTTTCGAATTCTTCTACACAAATAATTTCGAGTATGGTTTGTTTCCTCTATGGATCAAGAATGAAGAGCCGGTTCACCTTCTTTACCTTTTTTTCATTTGATCTCTGTGAGTACATGCTAACTCTCATTCGCGGAACCTTCTGGATTTTATGCTCTTGTGGTTGTGTGGCAATTTGTTATTTTCTGGACCGCTTCACACAAGAACCTTATTACACCACATCTTTACGGATGACTAAGCAGTTTTTTCAGAGTGTTCAGGAACTTAAAGCAGCAGGGATAAAGTTTGAGCCAAGTCATTCTTTGGCAACCATATCTTTTCGTTCTCGATTCTATTTTAGACCTCAACTTATGCTTCCCACATTAATTGTAGATGATTCGACGATATACAAGTTGCTCAATCTTGTTGCCTATGAGATGTGTTTATCTGAATCTAATCCAAATGAAAAACCTTGGGTCTCTTCTTACGTGAACTTGCTAGATTCACTCGTCGACAATGAACAAGACATTAAGGACCTAAGGGCAGCCGAAATTTTTTGGAACACTCTCAGTACCGATACTCTTGTGGCTGAATTGATCAATGAAGTAGGCACTGGATGCATTGCACCAACCAAAGATGCTTATATAGATGTCAGAAAAAAAATAGGAAAGTATTACAGAAAAACGTGTTCGATCTGGATGGCTGAAGTCTGCAATGCTCACTTCAGTATCCCATGGACTATTATGGCTGTCTTTGCCGCTACAGTGGTACTCGTATTAACAGCTGTTCAGACTTGGTATGCTGTGAATCTAAAAATGTGAAAGGTACAAAATAGTACTTCTTTAACTTTCGTAATTTACAAATATCTGATTTCATTTCAAATTTTTTGGTTTCCTCACCAATATTGCTTCTTTGACAATCTAATTCAGGGATACCAAACCAACTCTAGAGTTGAGTTGAGCTCACTGATTCGCTATATCCTACCATATTGTCGTCGAGCCAGAATTGCCAAGTCCGAGTCAAGACTGTCCCTGGGAAGATCTATCACTTTTTTATTTTCTCGATGAACTATCAATATTGTTACTACTTCTGATGTTTGCTTCAAATTTGTTGTCTCTTTTCCTTTGATTTAGTTGAAGTGCATTTTCTTGTGTGTCTGGTTAGAGTCTTTTTGTTGAAATGGTGTTACCATTATTAATGTTCTCGTGGATTGTAGTAAATGAAGAGTTCAAGTTTTCTTTGTGTTTTCATATTTTTTTTATTCCCCGGCTAGAAATCTCTGTGTATGCTTGTTGTACTTATCTCAATTTTTATTCTTTCTGCTTTTAACAAAACTCCTCTTGGCCAAATATATAGGAAATTGAGAAGAACATAAAATTTGTGGTCCCATAGATCCGTCATTGTTGAATAAAAATCTTGAATACTTTTATCTTTTTGTTGAAGGGCGTGAATATTTATCAGTCTCTAACTGATATTGTCTGGCAAAATTAGATTGTGTGTACAGTCTAACAATATGTCCCAAACCACATTTGTAGTCTCTTACTTCATTAATTGAGTGCCTACCGAATACGTAATAGAATTATCAATACAAGTAATAAACTTTGAATTACATCTTCTACCCAAACATCCAGTAATTCGGCATAGCATGGGATCCTTTTCATTTTGTTTTGCCCTTCAAAGAGTCTTCATCACATATACTCCAATATGAACAAACTTTCCCATTCAATTGCACAATAATAGATCGTACATGTAAGGTTTTTTGTATGTTGGCATTTATGGCAACTTTGTTAGAAAAACCAAAAACAATATTTTGTTAGCTAGCTTTAGGAAGTTGTGTAACTTGTTTTGAAGATATAGCTAGCTGCTAGTTTTAGGAAGTTGTGTAAGTTATTTGTTTTAAAGATATGGTTAGCTGCTTGTTTTGAAAGTTGGGGAAGTTACTTGTTTTGGAAACTGTCGTGGCAGAGTGCATTTGACTTGGTCTACATAGTCTATAAATTGACAGTTTATATATTTTAGTAAAAATCAAGTATGATTGCATGCATAAATTAGATATTATCTTGGGATTTCATTTAAAATGAGTTTCTATTTTGAGTATGTTTCTTTATTCTATTTAAAATAGAAATTCAAACTATTCTAAAAAGAGAAGAATCTTGCATTTAAAATCTGGAATGTTGGAAGATTTAATTTCTAGAGTTTCGTAAAGGTTTTTCGTGATTTATCAGTAGCAATGATGAAGGAAAGTTAATTTGGATTATGAATGAAATTTCCATATTTGAATTTAAGAGAGCTTCCGGAAGTGTTATAACAGATCAGGAAACACTTTGAAATTTCAATTATTTTTAATTCAAAATTTTTTAGTGTTTTTGTGTGGCTGCTTAATTATAGTCTCAAAAACAGATTATGAAGTATGAGCATAGAGAGAGTTTTACATTATATTTTGAGACTTAGTCTTTTGACTTGATTTTTGTTATTCGAGAGAATAATTTTGAGTCTTTGGAAGGAGACGGTATCGTTCTTCAGGAGAAGAACTTGAAGCTATTGGGAGAAGGTGTAATACCTAGTTTTTTGATATTACTAATTCCTTTTAAAGGAATTTATTATGTGCCATGAAGGCAATTATGAAAAAGCTCGATCAAGAGTTTTTTGGAAATTTTTTTTGAGTTCTTATGATTTTATAAGACTAAAAAATGATTGCTTAGACTAGCATGTGACCTTTTGAGTAAAAAGGGATGAAAAATTCTATGATTTATGTTGGTCAAAGTTTGACCAAGAAAAGTCAAAGTTGACCAAGAAAGTCAATGTTGGACTAAAATGGTCAAAGAAATGACTATATAATGTTATGGCATGGCAAAATGGAAATATACTGCGAAAACCGTTTTTTACGGGCAAGATAGTATGAATAGGAGGTAAAACCACCATAAAAAAATCAAGCACACCAAGTTAGAAACAAAGGGCAAAAGGGCTTAAAGAAATAAGAACAATTTTATACAGTCCATTTTTACACAGATAAATTTTGGACTGCAATATAATATAATAGTACTGTGTTTTGGTGAACACAGTATTGAAGATATCTGTGATAGCTTAAAAATGGACTGCATACTATGTAAAAAGGCCAAACAAGCCCTAAGGATGCTTACATCACCTTATCCCACAATTATGACATCATTTTGGAATTAAGCTAATTATGGAAAGAAATATTGGATGGTTCTAGACAACCCATGGCCGACCACCTAAGCTCCCAAATGTGCAAAAATTGCTTTTTCAAGGACTTTTGAGCAAATTTGAAAAGTTCCAAATCACCTATAAATAGGTGACCCATTTGGTTCAAAAAATTGTAAAACTCTAGCCAAACTTTGCCCATTTCTCCTCTCAAAAACCGAGCATAAGGAAGGCAAGAGAGAAAAGAGAAAATCAAAAACTCAAAGGGGAAATTTAAGGGGAATGGTCGGTTTTGAGCTAAAACATAAGAAAAAGTTTGGAAAAAAAAAATTTGGAACCCATTTTTGGCCAAGTGGCCGGTTGTGGGAAAGGAAGAAAGGGAAGAGAAAAGTGAAAAGGGATAAGTGTGGTGAGTGGCCGGACTTTGTTGGAGCCAACACCAAGTGACAAAAAAATTTTTGGTGGCCCTTGGAGGGAGAAGGCCGGTTGCTAGTAGGAACCAAGGGGGAGAGATTTTCGGACCCAAACCCTAACAACTCTTAGGGTTGATCAAGGTAACTCTCCCATAGCCCTAAACTCTTTAATTAAGTTTCAATTTGAAATTTATATGTATTTCAAGTTGAAAGTTGTATGAGCATAAGCTCAATTTATTTTATTGCCCTAGTTTAGGATTTTGTTGGTGGTGCTTGATTAGGTTAAGGGTGGTTGATTTATGAGTTTTGATTTGTTTTATGCTTATGCTTGTTTGATCAATATGGTTGCATGCTAGATGTTTGATGATTTGTATGTCCCCTAAATATGTTCAAGCATGATTTAGAATGGTATGTTAGGTTGCTAGAATAAACATGGATGGAATGGTTTGAATGAATCTAAAACCATGCAAACCCTAGGTGGTGCATTTTACTATTGGTTTGCATGGACATGATCGGATCACATGAATGTTGGATTGGAACGTTAGAAATGCTACATGTATGATCTTAGGCTCCCGCTGTGGTCGGTTAAGGTAGTGTGTGCGTATTAGGACGAGAAACGAATTTAAGAACGAAAACTGCCAGTTCGGGTATAAACTGGCCATGTTAAAAGTCGAACTGGGTTTTCCTAAAAACACAAAAGTTGTTGGATTTTTTGAAATCTAAAACTTTCGTGAAGACAAATTTTTCAAATTCAATCCAGATTTTTAAATAGAAATGGATTTTTAAGAACTGTGCAGGAAACAGGAAATTCCTGCATAGGATTTTCTAAAACAATGCAGAAAAACTGTATTTTTCACCAACCCCAATGTTTTGATTGTGAAAACTGTTCCAATGGCAGTTTTCAACCCTTAACAATTTTTATAAGACCCCACTTTAAGAACCATGAATTTTTATAAGTTAAGCAAAGGATTTTTGAACTGAATTCACCAAATTTTTCAAGACAAAGGAAAAAGGGATTTTTAAAGCCAAAGATAAGTAGCAAGACAGTAACGGATGGTAACCGGGAAGGATACCCGAGTTATTGGGCTTGGCCCCCAAAGCCCAAGTTTAACCCATAGAAGGTTGACTTTAGTTGACCAAGTTTGACCAAGGTTTATCATCTTAAGGGTTACCCAACATAACCCAATGAGATACCAAAAATATGATGAGCTAAGATATTGGGTTATTTGTAATAACCTAATGGATTATAGACCAAGAATGTTAAAGCTTGGGCCCAAGGTTAGGATAGTAACCTTGTAATAACCAACCTTTTTACAAATTTACGATTTCCTTTTTAAGGAATCAAAAGTTTGTATTATGTATGTTAATATGAAATGCTTGATCTGATTTATCAGAATTATAATTTATGTACGATTTTATTTCAGTCAAATATTGATCAGAATAATCTAAGGTATGATTTAGTCAGTTTTGCAGTTTTTACACAGTATAAAATTATACTGTGAAAAACTATAATTTCGGATAACGAAGCCAAAATTAGGTTTGGGGCTATTGTAGAAAAATCAAGCACAATATTTAGAGTAAGAAGAACCAAGTAGTTTTTAGTTCTAAGAAGAATTTTTATGCAGTTCGGTTAAGTGCAGATAAATTCTGGACTGCAGTTCAGTAAAACAGTACTGTTATTAGTAAAAACAGTATTTGTAAAATCCTTATTAGTATGATTATGGACTGCATTGTGAAGGAAAACCAAATGGAACCTTGTTAGGGGGACACCTCACCTAAGTAATGATTAAAATTTAATTATTGGAATTTTTGAAAATTTAAAATTTGGCCTTGAGTCATTAGGACACATCACCCTTTTGGTTCATCTTCTTGCTCTCTTCTCTTCCAAGAAAGCCGACCATCAAGAGAGAAAAAAAGAGTAGAGTGGTCAGATTTTTTTTGAGTGAAAATCAAGGAGGAAAAAAATTGAAAACCAAGCTTAAATCCACTTCTAAGTTTAAGGTAAATCCATTCAACCCTTTAGCTTTTCATTTGAGTTTTTGTTCAAGGATTTAGATGTATTTTTCAGTTGGGTATGTAGGAGCTTAAGCTCAATTATTTTTTTTCATTCAATGGCTTGGTTTAAATTAGTATGTGCTTGATTTGGTTTAGGGTGAGCTAGATCTATGTTTTGGTATGCTAGAGCTAGGTTTTTGGCTTTTGTGTTTGAAGTTATGCTTTAACGTATGTGCTTGTATGTGTATGTTTACTAGCTGCTGATTTTTATGTCCCCACATGTCTAGGAAAGATTATGGTATGCCTATGTTATGATTAATTGGTTGTATGTTGAATTAGAATGAGAAAAATCAACTTAAAACCCTAAATTGGTAAAAATTGAACTATTTGGTAAAATGGTTGAACAAGTGTATGTTAATGGAAATTTTGCGTTAAACGCTGCATGTATGATGTAAGCTCACGGTTGCGACCGTTTGAGGTAGGGTGTGCGTTATTTCGCGTATCAAACGATTAAGAAACAAGCTGCCAATTTTCGGACCAAACTGGACAGTAATTTTAAAACGAAATTTTGAAGCCCTTAGAGGCAGATTTTGGAAAAAGTTAAAACTACAAAGTTGTAGAAAATTAAAAATCCTAGGGGATATCGTGGACAGAATTTGAAAAATAAGCTCCAAAGGCTTCCATTTTTGTGAAAACCCGAGACTGGCCACCCCAGACCCCATGCACGGCCAGGACTCTTCAACGAGGGAAAAGCGAAGGTTAAGGGCAGAATTAGGTTTTGTGTAAAAAATGAAAGTTTTAGGACTTTATGAGATCTACAACTTTCATTAAGAAAACTTTTTCAAATTCAAAGTATATTTTTAAATAAAACTGAATCTTAAAACTGAGCAGGAAATAGGCAATTCCTGCACAGAGTTTTCAAAACAGTGCATGAGCAGACAAATTCCTATACGTGCACTGCTAACTGAAATTATTAGATTGTTTTCAATGAATGATTTTCAAAATATCACATTTTCTATCTTTATAAAATAAGTCAAATTCAGTTTTATAACAATGGTTTAGAAAGAATTAAACAAGGTTTTAAAGTATGCTAAGTAATATAGTAACCCTAGTAAGACACTTAGTAATCGATTATGTTACTAAAAATTACTATTGAACTAAGTATATTGAAAGTATACCTATAGTAACCAAATAGGTTACTAATTTTATATGCTAAGTTTTGAAACTAAGATTACTTAGGATAACCAAATTGGATACCACTAATGGGTCTTAGCAACCCAATGGGATAGTAACCTAATTATGTTTGGGCTTATACCCCGGGTTACTAATGGTAACCTAAAAGGATACTATTTAAGTATAACTAACCAATATTTGTTTAAGTAATCAAACATGATACGGTTTGATTGTTTTTAGGTCAGGTGCCCTAAGGTTACATCCAGTAACCGAAAAGGATACCATGTTAGTAGGGGACATATAACTAGGGTAAATGTTGAGTGTTGGTTAGAATACCAACATTTAATATAATGAACTATTGTGAGATAGAATGATTCTTACGTCCTTTTTGGAAACAGGCAAGTAACCTGTTGTTGCAATTCGTTGGAGTAACAAACCCCAGTGCTAGTATAACCTGTAAGTACAACTTCGCCTACAGCATAGGCAAATCATTTTACTGGTTGCATGTTTAAAAAAAAAAATTCATGCACTTATATCTGTGATGCATATGATTATGCTTTATTATTGTGACATCATGAAGCATGTTCACTAATGATAATGTACATGATAAGAGTAAGATTAAGTTCAAGTAAGAAACTGTTTTCAAGTAAATGTTTTTAAGTAAGATGTTAAGCAATTTTAAATCGTGTCGTATCGACCTGCACTAGGTCAGGGTTGGTTCATGGTAATGAGTTGGACAGGGCTGGCCGCCCCAACCATTCCATGGCAGCGCGCCACGGTACGTACACTTATGTTAGGGGCCCATAGTATGTTAAGTTAAGAAAGAATAAGAAAGCATAATTGGTTCATGCATTGATTAAGTTTAAATTGTTTTGCGGGTAAATAGTTGTACTTGCTGAGCGAAAGCTCACAACTTACGTTTATGCTGTAGGTAAGCTCCCTATGAGCAATACTTGATACAAGATGGTGGGGCATGGCAGGGCTAACTGTGAAACTACGGGATGGAGACCGCTACGCGTTTTGTGTTAAATATATGTCCTTATTATTGAGTTTTATTAGTTGTATTTCGAATTAAGTTTAATACTTAAATACTCAAATAAATATGTATATATGGTTATAAGTAATTATATGGTCGAGTTACCTTTATAATTGCAACAAAAAGAAAAAAAAATATATTTCGTATTTTCCGCTAGTTAAGTAAGTGTCAGTTCTTATGTAAGATAAGTATGGTAATGGCCTACGTAAGAAGGGGTCGTTACAAACCTAACCCTACCTGTATGGATGTGGGCTTAGTACATGAGGTTGCTCAATGTAACCTGATAAGTTATAATCCATGTTTGGGCTAGTCTCGAACAATAGGGTTACTTATTGTAACCAAGTAAGATATCTTGTATAGGGGACATATAACTAAGACTATGTATGTATGTTGGTTAGGTCACCAACATTTTACGGTAATGACCATAGACCCTTACCTATGTCCTTCATTCAAGCAGGAGGTAGCCTGCAGCTATATCCAGATGTGGAGCAGCATAACCCGGACATAGTAGTCGAGGTAAGTACAACTCCGCCTATAGCATAGGTTTTATTGTGATACTTGCCTAAGTATGTTCGATGGATGCTATGAAGCATGCTTGATGTGTGTTATGATGTATGTTATATGCTTGAATTGTATGATGTTAGAACATGATTTAAGGTATGCTAAGTTCATGATGTAAGTTATGTTACAATGATGACATGATTTATGTATAAGTGACATCACGAGGCATGTTCACTAATGACAAGAATAAGTTTAAGAATGACATGATGAAAGGAAAGTAAGAAGGCAAGCAAGTTGCCTGTGTCGTACCGACCCGCTCATAGCACTAGTAAAAATTGTGGATTACACGACGGTTTTTTACCGTCGTGTAAAGATTACACGACGGTTCACGAACCGTCGTGTAATCTAGTGTCGTGGAAGATAAGACGACGGTCCCGTTACCGTCGTTGTATCTCAATGTTACACCACAGTTGGCGTCATCAAAACCACATTACACGACGGTTCTTGACCGAACCGTCGTGTAATATGGACATTACACGACGGTTCTTGGCCGAACCGTCGTGTAAGTGTAACATAGAGTTTACACGACGGTTCTTGGCCGAACCTGTAATAACTAAAATTTACAACGTTACAATTTCTTGTATAGAAATTTAAACTGTACCGTGAAGGTAATTATGCAAAAGCCCGGTTTAGGGTTTTTATTCAGAATTGTGAGTTCTTATGCTTTTATAAGACTCAAAAATGATTGCTTAGTTGAGCATACGACCTTTTGAGGAAAAAGGTATGAAAACGCTATGATTTTTACAAAAGTCAAAGTTTGACCCGAGAGTCAAAGTTTGACCAGAAAGTCAAAGTTTGACCAGAAACCGTCAAAGTGAACCAAGAGAGTCCACGTTGTCAGAATAGGCAACATTGACCTAAGAAAGTCAAAGATTGGCTAGAAAGATCAATTCTTTGACGATATCGAAAAATGGTTAGCGGTATAGGAAGTATACTGCGAAAAACCAAATTTTTCAGATAAATGGTTTAAGTTAGATTCAAAACCACCATAGAAAAATCAAGCACACTAAGTAGGAGATTAAAGGCCAAAAGGCTCGAAGCGAAAAGAGAATTTTTCGTATAGTCCATTATTAGACAGATAAATTTTGGACTGCATTTTAATAGCCGGTACTGTGAATCAAAGACCACAGTATATCAACTATATCTGTTTAGTATTGAGTTATACTGTCTAATGAAGAATTAGGCCAAATAAGGCCTTAATGGTGATGTCACATTACTTTTGGATTATGACATCATTATATGGATTTAGTGAAAAATTGGAAAGAATTTGGTTGGTTCTAGAACAACCTTGGCCGGCCACCTCACCCTCTTTTTGTGCAAATTGGCTAACTTTGAAGGACTATTTTGCAATTTTAAAAAGTTCAAAATTGCCTATAAATAGGAGTGCATCCTATTCACAAAAATTAGAAAATTTAGCTAAACTTTGCCCAATTTCTTCCTCACCAAAACCGAATTTGGACAGCAGCCAAAAGAGGGAAAAAGTTTCAAAAACTTAAGGAATTAGTCTTAGGAGTATTAGGTATTCATTAGGAAGCAAGCCAAGAAGCTAGAAAAATTTTGGAACCAAGATTGGCCATTGCTGGCCGGTTCTGTGGCAACAGCAGGGGGGAGAGAAATTGAAGGGGAAACCAAGTGGGGAGGTGGCTGTTTTGTGTGAAAAGTGGCCGGAACATTGGTAGGACCAATCCCTAGGTGGCTGCAAAATTTCAAGCTCATTGGAGGAGCATAGGGCCGGCTGCACCAAGGGGAAAGGAAGAGAGAAAATTGAGCCAAGCATACCCATATTGGAACAAATAAGGTAAAAATTTTCTTGGCCCTTAAATCTCTCAATTTAAGTTCTAAATTAGAGATTTAAATGTATTACAAGCTAAATTGTAATGAGCATAAGCTCCCTTTAATTTCTGCCCTTAGGTCAGATTTTTTTTAGTGTGTGTGTGCTTGATTAGTTAGGGGTGGTTGATTTAGCATAATAAGCTATGTTTTGTTTAGTGCTTAATTGTGCAATTATATGTGCTTATGAGTATGATTGCATGCTAGATTAATTAAGGGTTGTATGTTTCCCCAAATCTGCCCAACAATATTTAAATGGCATGTTAGGGTGTTAGATGGAAATGTGTATGCTATGTGAGTAGAAATTAAGAAAACTAGCCAAACCGAAACCTTAAAAATTTAATTTGATTGTTTGACTTGCATGGACGGGTTTGAGCTTCATGTGAGTTAAAAATGGGACGTTAGAAACGCGTTGTATGTTGATTCTAGGCTCCCGCTGAGTTCGGTTGAGGTAGTGTGCACGAATTAGGACGAGAAACCAAGAAAATACCGAAAACTGCCAATTCGGGTTAGATCTGCCCAGTTTTCTGGAAACCGAAATTTGAGGCCCTTAGAGGCTGATTTTGGAAAACGTAAAACACAAAAGTTGTAGATAAGGGTTTTTCCTAGTGGACAGCGTGGACAGTTTTCGAAAATAAGGCTCCAATGGCCTTCGTTTTTAAGAAAACCCGAGCCTGACCATGCCCAGACCCTAAGCACGGCCAGGTGAGTTTAACAGGAAAAATGAACGGGTTAGAGACCGATTTGGGTCTCGTGTTCAAAACGAAAGTTTTAGGATTTTGAATGCTTTAAAACTTTCATGAAGAAAACTTTTTCAAATTCGGCTTTGATTTTTAAATAGAAAATTGGATTTCAAAACTGTGCAGTGAACAAGAAATTCGTGCACAGAAACTTCTAAAACAGTGCAGGAAAAGGACATTTCTGCACATCCACGGATTAATTCTCAGTGAGAAACTGTTCCAAAGGCAGTTTCTATTTTTAATGATTTTTACAAAGACCCGTTCTAAGTTTTATCAAATGATCTTAAAATCCTAAGTTTTTCCAAAGTAAAGAAAGAGTTTTTAATTGAGTTAAGTGAACCATGACCGGGAAAAGATTCCGAGTTATTGGTTTGGGCCCTAAGCCCAAGGGTTATCCAACGTAACCCAATAAAATAGTGAAAATGATTAGTCGGGCCTAAAAACTCGGGTTATCTGAAATAACCAATTGAGTTATATTTTAGAAAGCGTAGGCCCAAGATTTAAGAACAGTAGTCCAACGCTACTAAGGATGGCTGTTTAGCCAAGGTTACTTTATGTAACCAATCAAAGTACACGTTAAGTGTAGTAAACCCTAAACCTTAGGGGTATCCGCGATACAGAGGAAGTATCCGGGTTTATTTAAGAAAAGGGGGAAACATATAACTATGACTAGGTATGAATGTTGGTTTGATTACCAACATTCTGTAAGAACTAAATTCTTACTCTATGTCCTCTGATATAGCAGGAAATAGCCTGCTGAGGTATCCTGCAGTGGATCAACAAGTCTCGGGACATAGCCCTCAAGGTAAGTACAACTCCGCCTACAGCATAGGCTCTTGTTGATACTTACCCAAGTATGAATAGTGTTTATGATATGATGTTATGTTTATGATAAGTATGTTCAGTTCATGATTATGAAATTAAAGCATGATTTATGTATAGTGACATCATGAAGTATGTTCACTAATAAGAATAATTATGAGTTCATGTAAAGTAAGTATGATGGCAAGCAAGCTTGCCTGTGTCGTACCGACCCGCGTCAGGTCGGGTTGAGCTATGGCAAGAGTAAGTCCATAGAGCGCGCCCGGTACGTACACTCATGATAAGGGGCCCATAAGTAAGATAAGTTAAGAATGAATACGATGGCATAATAAGAGCATAATTGGTTCATGCATATATTATGCGATGTTATAACATGATATGTATGTTATGATAAGTTCAAGACGTTATGTATGAATTAAGTATGATATGTATGATATGAGAAGTTATGTATGATGGGTTATGTTTAATTGTTGCGGATATATATGTTGTACTTGCTGAGCGAAAGCTCACGTGACTTACGTCTATGCTGTAGGTAAGCAACCTACCAGCAACTGATGGTGCAAGGCGGCGAGCGGGGCAGAGCAAGCTGTGAAATGTGAGGATTTTAACCGCTTCGCGTTTTGATCTTATTATGTAAATTATGTTGTATGCAAACATCGCTATATTTTGCAAGTATCCGCACTGTATAAAAAAAAAAAAAATTCCGCTGCTTACGCCAAATAAATAAGTACGCATGTATGTATGTATGGTAACGGCCTGTGTTAGGCGGGTCGTTACAGAGTTGGTATCAGAGCGGTTCCCTGCTACGCAATTTCACAGTATGCCTGCCGTCGCTGCCACCATTGTAAGTAATTTTATTTTATGTGTAAATAAATAATTATTACGTGATTATGTTATGATAGATACGATATTATGGATCCCGCTGGAGCGGATGGGGATCGACGTGCTGTTGCATCTTTTCATGAGGCGCACCCGATGATTTTTGACGGGACGAGACGTACGGTGTCGTTAGCTGCTTGGCTATACGACATGGAGTTGATATTCAGATTATGTCATATAGATGAGAGATTACAGGTTTCGTTAGCCAGTCCGTGTCTTTCTGTAGACGCTCGATTATGGTGGATGACGATAGGTGAGAGAGCGATGCCGAGTCGCACTTGGGCGCATTTTCGTGCGTTGATAGTTGCCCGTTTCGGACCGCTACCAGACGAGGGTGTACCTCCTCGTGACCAGGTGATGTATCGGGAGACGTATCGTGCTCGATACCTCAGTTTCGCAGTGGTCTGGCATGCTTTCCCTGATGTTAACACCCGAATTT
>CM046362.1:84745-118036 GCA_025413025.1 Ficus hispida
AACTAGAGTAAGAAAACTTACTTGCAAAACTGTGGCTTTGGCGGCAGAACTGTGAAATGGATGGCAGAAAAACTTTCTCTGATACCATCTCTGTAACGCCCCGAACCGTCACGCGTAGGGGCGTCCTACTGCGCAGACGTGGGCCGTTACATTACTTGCTTAACTTACTTCTTAATTTAAAAAAACTTAAACTGCGGAAAATTCGGAGTAAAATTTTTTTTTTTTTTTCTTTTCTTACTTTGAACTTAACTTATCTTCATGCATAACCATATGTACTCACTCGAGTACTGAGCTTTCATAATGATATTAAAAGCTAACATCATCATACCGTGGACCAATCCGACCTAATGCGGTTCGGTACAACACGAGGCAACTTGTTGCCATCATCCTTAAAACCATTCCTTAACTCGTTCTTGAAAACAATTTCTTAAAAATAGTTTTCTTCTTGAAAACGGTTTCTTATCCATACTATCACATAACATAAAACACATCTTTTAAATATATTTTTCAAAACATATTTTACATAGCATAAATTCAAAACCCGTGGCGGTGTCCATCCCACATTTCACAGCCTGTAGCACCAGCCTTCACAGCTTTGCATCACGTATCGCCGGTAGGTTGCTTAACCTACAGCATGAACGTAAGTAATGAGCTTATGCCCAGTAAGTACAACGTGCAATCCGCAAAACATTTTTAACAAAGGAATGCATGAACCAATTAGGTTTTCTTATGAATCGATTAAATTTTCATTTATTATCTTGATTCTTATTTATTTGCATATCAAGTGTGCACGTACCGTGGTCCATCATCATGGAATGGCTGGAGGCAGCCAATCCAAACCAACTCAAACCATGAAACAAACTGTTTAACATGGAGTGATTGGGGCAGCCAATCCAACTCAACCCAAACCATAGACTAAACCATTTAAACTCGCCATCATGGCAAGTCGGTACGACACAATGACCTTAGCTTATCTTAACATGTGTTCTTACCATGTAGTTAATATTAGTGGACATGCTACATGATGTCACTATATCAAAACATAACATATCATGAACCATTACATAACGTCGTAACATAAATCATCATAGCATGCATTGTAACATAGTATCTTATCATATACGTCATGACATAAACCTCATAACATAGCATATAACATTTCATCTTTCATAAACATCATGACATAAACCTCATAACTAGCATCCTAACATCTCATCATAAACATATGACTTAAACTCATAAATGCACAAACATTTCATCTTATCATAAACATCATGACATAAACCTCATAACATAGATTCCTAACATTTTCATCTTATCATAAAACTCATGACTTAAACCTCATAACATAGCATCATAACATAGTATCATAAATCATCAACACATGATTTCTTGAAAAACATGTTCTTTAAAAACATTTGCCCATGCTGTAGGCGGAGTTATACTTACTTGTCGTCCTATGCTCTTGGTTATTCGTCCGAATCATGGCACGACAACAGTTCATACTCCTGTTTCCAAACAGACGTAGATAAGAGCTATACACATTCTATCTTATCATAATTCATAATCGTTAAATGTTAGTGTCCTAACCAACATTTATGAGTAGCCTTAGTTATATTATATGTTCCTCCTATAACAACTTACATAGCTTCTTTGGTTACTTGCCGTAACCCTAGGGTTCATGGCCCAACATACTTAACCAGCATCATGCTAGGTTACTTCTGGTAACCTTGGGTACTAAGCCTAACCATTCTTAAATAGTATTAGGTTACTAATCTTATTAGGCCCAACCCCTATCTCGGGTATCTCATGTGGTTACTACAAGTAACCCAACTTATTTGGCCCATAAAATTAGGTAACCTCTCCGGTTACTATCTGTCCTATAGTTGTCACCATAGGACCCGGCGTATTTCAATTATTCTTGACAAACCTTTGTCAAGTTTTTCTTAATGAAAACCGTATTTCCATCAAATCTTAACATTTAAGCAAAGACAGTTAAAAACTGTCAAGCTCTGAAAACAATCTTTGAAAACAGTTTCTTAAACTTAGGTTATCAGTGCATGTGCAGAAATATCCTGCTTATGCACTGTTTTTCTGAAAATCCTGTGCTGGAATTTCTGTTTCCTGCACAGTTTTGGGAATCAAATTGTACTTTAAAATATGTTCATAATTTGATAAAACTCTCTTCATAAAAGTTGTAGATCTCGGATAATACTACAACTTTCATGTTTGAGGAAAACCCAGTTCTGCTTGGATTCTTGTCAGTTTTAATTTGAAACTTACTGGACGTGTAGACTAGGTCTGGGCAGATTAGCCTCGGATTTCGTAAAAACGGAGGCCATTGGAGCCTTATTTTGAAAAACGGTTCACGTTGCCCTCTAGGAAAAACCATTATCTACAACTTTTTAGTTTTGAGTTTCTTTAAATTCGGCCTCTAAGGGCCTCAAAATACCATTTCCAGAACACTGCCCAGTCTTGACCCGAGACTGGCAGTTTCGGTTCTTAATTTCGTTTTACGTCCTAAAACGTGCACGCTACCTCAACCGACTACAGCGGGAGCCTAAAGTCACACATGCAATCGTTTCTAACGTTCCATTCCATCCATCACATAATCATACAATCGTTCTAAATTCTATGGGAACATATAACAAACATGTAATAGGCATACTCAAACCCATATAAGCATATCATCAAACATGCATCAAAAATGTAAACTAGAGACCACCACCTAATCAAGCATAATCAAGCAAACTTAATCTAGAGCATAGACATAAAATAGGTGAGCTTATGCTCTTACAAAACCCACTGAAAATACACATAAAACCTTGAATCAAAACTTAATAAAAAGGCTTAGGGATTTGAGAAGATTACCCCTTAAATCTTAGAGATGAAATCTCAACTTGGATCCGAATTTTCCCTACCTATTCTTCTCTAAAATCCGGCCAACCTCTCTCTTTTTTTTTTTTTCTCCATGGGTTCGGCCTTTAGGTGAGGGGGAGAGAAAATGACTGGAAATTTTGGCAGAGTTTCGGGTTCAATTCAATGCTCAAAAATTGTGAACCAACTACCCCTATTTATAGGTGAAACTTAAAGTTTCTACAATTGCATATAAGGGTTTAATGAGCAAAATATTTGCCCATCAACCCCTCCTAGGTGGCCGGCCATTCAAGGTGAGAATGAGCCAAGAATTTGCTTGCTCACCAAGCAAATTTCTTGCTTACCTCATCAAGCCTATGTCACCTTGCTTGCATCACAAAAGCAAAACTTGCTCACCAAGGCTTTAATGTCCACCGGCCATACTAGTGCATGAACCAAAAATTTGGTTTGTTCACCAAGCTAACTACTTGCTTACCTCACCTTGATGACATCACCATGATGACATCATCTTGCTTGCATCATTGCTTACCTCACCAAGGCAAAACTTGTTCACCAAGGCTTGCTAAAGAACCGGCCATGCAAGTGTGTGAACCAAAATATTTGGCTTGCTCACCAAGCTATTTGGTTGCTTACCTCACCATGCCTACCTCATCAAGCTTACTTCATCAAGCTTACCTCACCAATGACATCCCTTAGATGACATCACATTAATGACCTCATCAAGCAAAATACTTGCTCTACAAGGGTTCAAAAATCCGGCCACATGCATGCATGGAATCAACAAAATTTTTTCATGCTTATCTTCCTCCTAGTGGCCGGCCATTGTGATTCCTTGGTGGGCAAGTTTGCTTGCTCACCAAGTTTGGCTTACTTCACCCTAGTGACATCATCCTCTTACATCGTCTTGATGACATCATCTTGATGACATCATCAAGCCAAATTCTTGCTCTCCAAGCATTCAAAGAACCGGCCATTTAGTGTGGAAAATCAACAAAATATCTTCCAAGCTTATCTTTTCATTCTAATCTTATTCTTAATTCCTTGTTCCAATGTAACTAGGCTTGTAACCAAACTTTGGCCTAGTTGGAACCTTGATTAGGAAAATCCATCATTCCATAATTACATACTAATCCATCCTTACTTATTTTTCTAAAATTGCACTTTGGCCCCTACGGACAAAATATTTGCAATTTAGTCCCTGTAGGTCGCCAACTAAAAATCGAGCCACTTGGCTACCATTTCGTGCATAAATATCCGCTGGATACTTAAAAATCCAATAATACAATCCTGCAGTCCATTTCCTTACTAACATACATAATATCAATACTGTTTTTCACCAAAAACAGTATTATCACACTGGACTACAATCCAGAATTCATCTACATAAAAAAAAATTGGACTGCGTATCGGATTTTCTTAGGACTTAAAATTATTTAGTCCTAATCGCTCTTAAAATCGTGCTTGATTTTTCTACGGTGGTCTCATAGCTTATTCTTGCTTAATTGACCGTAATGAAGGTTTTCCGCAGTATAACTCCATACTGCTTTGCCGTATCTCAGCACCTTCATCTATTTGACCTTCCTGGTCAACCCTTGACTTTTTGGTCAACTTTGACTTTTTCGGTCAAACTTTGACCAGCATGAAATCATAGAATTTTCCTTCCCTTTTTGCTCAAGGGTCAGATGCATGACTAAGCAAACTGCGTATTGAGTCTCATAGCTAATTAAACGAGAACTCAAACATATACTGATATTTAACTCAGATCGTGAGTTTTATATCGACATCTAAGAGTAAGACTCGGGATTTTCCTTGTCTAAAAGGAAATCATAGTTTCATCGAAATTTCGGGTATTACACTTGGAACCATCTAGTTGCCGGCCACCATTGGGGACATTTCAGCAAATAAAATTTTTGTAAGGCTTGAAGTGCAATTTAGAGAATAAAAATAAATCAAAAAGAAATTAAAACTATGCCTATAAATAGGTGCGTTGGGGGGGAGGGGGGGTTGATTTTTAGTTCATTTTTATTAGAAAAACACCCCAAAACTTTGGCAATTTTTCTTCTCCCTTTCCTCTCTCTCAGCCGAACCCTATAAGCAGCAAACCCAAGAGTGTGTGTGGTCGGATGTTAGTGAGGAAGGCTAGAAAAAAAATTTCGGTAGCCAAGCTAAGGATTTACCTCCACCGGTTTGAGGTAACTCTCTCTATTCCCTAAATCTTTTTATTATAGTTTTCAGCCAAGTTACCTTGTATTTCCAGCTTGTTTATAAGAGCTTAAGCTCACCCATTTATGTCCTTGCTTTAGTTGGTTTGCTTAGAATGTGCTTGATTTAGGTTTTAGCATGTATATGTTTCGGTTTGGTGCATGATTTAGATTATATGCCCTAGAAATTATGTGATTGATGTGCGTGACCATCAAGTGTTTGTTATATGTCCCCATAGGCTTATGAATGATGTTGAATAGCTGATTATGGTTTTGGATTGATTGTATGGTGATTAGGGTTCAAGAAAACCCTAGAAAACCAAGTTTGGTGAACTTCACCAAACTGGTTTGAGCAAATGAATTAATGCTGTGAATGAATGAATGATCATGGGAACATTAGATCATATGCTGCATGCATGATGTAGGCTCACGGTTGAGACCGTTTGAGGTAGGGTGTGCGTAATTTTGCGTAAGAACGAACTGAAACCAAAACTGCCAGTTCGGGTGAAAACTGAGCAGTGGTTTGGAAACGGTATTTTGAGGCCTTTACATGCCGAATTTGTGAAAAATCAAAACTGAAAAGTTGTAGAAAATTGAAAATTCTAGGGGGCAATGTCGACAATTTTTAAAAATAAGGCTCCAAAGGCCTTCGTTTTTACAAAAACCCGTGCCTAGACCACCCAGACCTATGTGCACGGCCAGGGATATTCAACAAGGAAAAAGTATAGGTTAAAGGTAGAACTGGATTTTTAACAAAACATAAAAGTTGTAGGGTTTTCATTATCTAAAAATTTCATGACGAAAACTTTTTCAAAATCTAAACATATTTCAAAATAAAAATAAATCACAATTCTTGCATAGAAATTTCAAAACAGTGCATGCACAGGCAAGTCCTGCACATGCACTGATAATTTGAAATATACATTGTTTTCAGCCAAATCCCTCAAAACTTAGACAGTTTTATTAGAAAACAGTTTTAAATGATTAATTAAACCCAGTTTAGTAAGAAAAGAAATAATTAAGCAAATTAAGCTAAGATAATTAGTAACCTAACGCAAGAGACATAGTAATCAGATAGATTACTTAATTATAATTGGGCTTAGTTATTTAAGAACAAGTATTGTATGTTGGGCCTTGGGTCCAAGATTATTTAAGGTAACCTAATAGGATACCAAGTATAATTGGTTGAGGCCAAAGTTCATTAGGTAATCAAATAGGATACTGTTTGATTACTATTAGAACTTATACCCTAGGGTTACACTTGGTAACCGAAAGGGATATCATTAAAGCTTATGTGGGGGACATATAACTAGGGGTCACTAATAAATGTTGGTTAGGGTACCAACATTTAATGAAATAATTTAAGGTAAGATAGGATGATTTTTATCTTACGTCGTTATTTATAACAGATAGTTAACCTGTTGTTGTGATCAATAGGAGCAACAAAATCAGGAAGTACAGAAGCGGTAAGTACAAACCTCACCTACAGTATGGAAAATAGTAAATACTATTTCCAAGTATGATATGTGTTCATGTATGCTATAATGAGTCATGTTATGCCATGATATGTCGTGTTAAGCCATGTTTTGCCATGTGATGCCGTGATTTATGATAATGCAATGTCTATGTTTCACATGTAGCATGATTGATAAGATCACACTTAAAGATTCTTAGTCTTGGAAAATACAAGAGTAAGACTAAACCCAGACAAGTTAAGTATCGTACCAACCTCCTGTTGATGCGGGAGGATCATGTATGTTCAAGAAAATTCTCAGACCTTCTGTTGATGCAGAAGGGTTAAGTTTCATGATTCCCAGAATTGTTAGGGACTTTGCAAACCTTAACTTTCTATGGAATGCGTGCAATTGGTACGTACACAAGGGGCCCACATGTTAAGCAAAGATAATCAGTTCATAATTGATCATAAATGGATCATGCGTAAGTTATATGATGATTGACGTGTTTTGTGAGATCTGTTTGTACTTGCTGAGCGTTAGCTCATTAGTATATTTCATACTGTAGGTAAAAAGCCAGCAGATTAATTGATGGGCGATGCGACAAGTGAAGGGCGGTGTGGGATACCACTACGCAAATTTTTCCACAAGTTCTTTGGAACAAAAATATATGTATATGTCTATATATTAGAATAAATTGTTTTATGTTATATATATATGAAGTTTGAAGACTCGAGTTAAGTATAAAGCTCATGTATGACTTCTTACTATGATAAACAAGTATGCGTATGTACAGAAAATCTTTTTATATTAACTAGTCTACTTATTTTTGTTTAAAAAAAATTTTTTACTCTCAATTTCAAATAAATTAAAGTTATCAAAATCGAGATTTAGTTTATGAAAGTATGGTAACGGCCCTACGTAGGTCGGGGCGTTACATTACTTTCATAAACTAAATCTCGGTTTTGATAACTTTAATTTATTTGAAATTGAGACTAAAATTTTTATTTTTTTTAAACATAAATAAATAGACTAGTCAATATAAAAAGATTTTATGTACATACCCATTCTTGTTTATCATAGTAAGAAGTCATACATAAGCTTTATACTTAACTCGAGTCTTCAAATTAACTTCATATATATATAACATAACACAATTTATTCTAATATATAGACATATACATATATTTTTGTTCTAAAGAACTTGCGGAAAAATTTACGTAGTGGTATTCTATACCGCCCTTCACTTGCCGCATCGTCCGCATCGCCCATCAATAAATCTACAGGCTTTTTACCTACAGTATGAAATATACTAATGTGCTAATGCTCAGCAAGTACAAACGTATCTCACAAAACACATCAATCATCATATAACTTATGCATGATCCATTTATGATCAATTATGAACTGATTATCTTTGCTTAACATGTGGGCCCCTTGTGTATGTACTGATTGCGCGCATTCCACAGAAAGTTAAGGTTTGCAAGGTCCCTAACAATTCTGGGAATCATGAAACATAACTCTTCTGCATCAACAGAAGGTCTGAGAATTTTCTTGAACATACATGATCCTCCCGCATCAACAGGAGGTTGGTACGACACTTAACTTGTCTGGGTTTAGTCTTACTCTTGTATTTTCCAAGACTAAGAATCTTTAAGTGTGATCTTATCAATCATGCTACATGTGAAACATAGACATGGCATTATCATAAATCATAGCATCACATGGTTAAACATGGCTTAACACGGTATATCATGGCATAACATGGCTCATTATAGCATACATGAACACATATCATACTTGGAAATAGTATTTATTATTTTTCATACTGTTAGTGAGGTTTGTACTTACCTCTTCTGTACTTCCTGATTTTGTTGCTCCTACTGATCACAACTGTAATAACCGAAAATTTACACGGACTCATGATTTCCTTGTAAATAAGAAATCTATACTCGTATTATGTGTTTTTGTAATGTTTCATGAAAATTATGAATATTAATGCAAAAATTTATAATTTTATCAGTAAATGTTTGAGTTCTCATTTAATTAGCTATGAGACTCAATAAGCAGTTTGCTTAGCCAAGCAAGTAACCTTTGAGTAAAAAGGTACAAAAAAAATGTTATGATTTTATGTTGGTCAAAGCTTGACCAAGAAAAGTCAAAGTTGACCATCGAAGTCAAAGTTGACCCTATAGGTCAAAGATTGACTAGAAAAGTCAACTATGTGATGACAATGAAGTATGATGAGCAGTATAGGAAATATACTGCGAAAAACCATTTTTTCGGATAAAATGGTTTAAGTTAGATTTAAAACAACCATAGAAAAATCAAGCACATTAAGTAGGATATTAAAGGCCAAAGGGCTTGAAGCAAAAAGAAAAATTTTCGTACAGTCGATTTTTACACAGATAAATTTTGGACTATAAAACAGTATACGGTACTGTGCATTAGTGAACACAGTATTAAAAATATATGTTTTGACATAAAGATGGACTGCCTATTGACGAATAAGGCAAACAAGGCTCTAGGATGATGATGTCATCTTATCTTAACATTATGACATCATAATTGGAATTAATCAAATTTGGAAAAAAATTGGAAGTTTCTAGAGTGCAAGGTGGCCGGCCAACTAAGACACCTTTGGGGCAATTTTTAAAGTTTTCAAGGGCTTTTTAGCAAAATGGAGAAGTTCACATTCACCTATAAATAGGTGGCCATTTGAACATTTTTTTTTGTTCACAAAAAATTGAGAAAAGCAACTAAGTTATGCCCAATTTTTCCCTCAAAAATCTGAACTAGACAGCAGCCAAGAAAGAAAGAAAAAAATTTGAAAAACCCAAGGGAATGATCTTAGGGGTGTTCGGATTTCACTAGAAACCAAGCCAAATAGTTGGAAAATTTTTGGAACCCATTTTGGCCAAAGTGGCCGGTTGTGGGGGAGGAAGGAAAGGAAGAGAAAAGTGAAGAGAGATTGGTGTGGGGAGTGGCCGGAAATCTGTTGGAGCAGCCCCTAAGTGGCTGGAAAAAATTCTGGTGCTCATTTAGTGGAGCAAGGCCGGTTGTGGTACCAAGGAGAAAGGGAGAAAAAAGGTTTGGAGCCAAGCAAACCCATTCCTTGAATTGGTAGAGGTAAAATTCTCTTGGACGCTAAGCTTTCAATTCAAGCTTTAAATTGAAGATTTAAGTTTATTTCCAAGTTAGTTTGTATGAGCATAAGCTCAATTTAAATTTCAAGCCTAGATTAGATTATAGGGTTATGTGCTTGATTAGTTAAGGGTGGTTTTGATTTATGGTTTGATTATGAGTTTTTATATGCTTATGTTATGTGATTAATAGGGTTGCATTCTAGATGCTTGATTAAAGAGTATGTCCCCCAAATCTTTTTATTTATGCTGTAAAAAGTATGTTAGGATGCTAGATTGAAATGTGAATGCAATGGTTTGAAGAAAACCAAAACCATGCAAACCCTAACCCTTAGTAATGCAGTTTTGTTGTTTGGCTTGCATGGACATGTTTGGGCTTCATGTAAGTTAAATTGGGACGTTAGAAAAGCGTTGCATGTTGATCCTAGGCTCCCGCTGTGGTCGGTTGAGGTAGTGTGCACGAATTAGGACGAGAAACTAATAAAAGAAAGAAAACTGCCAATTCGGGTACAAACTGACCAGTTTTCTGGAAAGCCAGTTTTGAGGCCCTTAGAGGCTGATTTTGGGAAAACTTAAAACACAAAAGTTGTAGAGAAGGGTTTTTCCTGTAGGATGACAGGGACATTTTTCAAAAATAAGGCTCCAATGGCCCTCGTTTTTATGAAAACCCGAGCCTGACTGTGCCCAGACCCTATGCACGGCCAGGTGAGTTCAACAGGGTAAATGAGTGAGTTGGAGACCGATCTGGGTCTCAAGTTAAACACAAAAGTTTTAGGTTTTCTTATGATCTAAAACTTTTATGAAGAAAACTTTTTCAAATTCGGCTTTGATTTTTAAATAAAAAATTGAATTTCAAAACTGTGTAGGAAACAGGAAATTCCTGCACAGGATTTTCTAAAACTGTGCAGGAAAAGGGTATTCCTGCACATACACTATCAAATTAGCAGTAAGAAACTGTTCCAAAGGCAATTTCTATTTTTAATGGTTTTTACAAAGATCCACTCATAAGATTTTAAGTTTTATAAAGATTTTGAGGAAAAGTGAATTTAAAACCCTAAGTTTTCCAAAGTAAAGAAGGGGTTTTGAACAAATTTTGATGAGCAATAACCGGGAAGGTACCGAGTTATTGGTTTGGGCCCGAAGCCCAAGGGTTATCCAACACAACCCAATAGAATAATAAGTATGACTAGTTGGGCCTAAAAACCAGGGCTACTCAAGAGTAACCCAATAGGATATATTTTTGAGAAAAGTTTAGGCCCAAGGTCAGGATTAGTAACCTATCAAGTTATGATTTTAAGTATGATAAGCCCTAAGTCTTAGGGTTATCAATGATACTCAGAAAGTATCAAATAATGTTTTAGGGGGGGACATATAAGCATAATTAAGTATGAATGTTGGTTTGGTTACCAACATTCTATAAGTACAGAATTCTTACCCTATGTCCTTTGGAATAGCAGGAGATAGCCTGCTGCGGTATCCTGACTTGGATCAGAACATCTTTGGACATAGTGTACGAGGTAAGTACAAACCTCACCTACAGTATGGAAAATAGTAATCTATTTTCAAATATATGACATAATTACATGTTATGCCAAGTTATGCTATGCCATGTTATGTTATGCCATGTGATGCCATGTTATGATACGATAAGCCATGTTAAGTCATGTTAAGCCATGATACATCAAGTTATGTCATGTCTAGTTTCATGTGCATCATGATTATTAAGATCACATGTAAAGATTCTTAGTCTTAGAAATATAATAAGACTAAGACTAAACCAAGACAAGTAAGGTGTCGTACCAACCTCCTGTTGATGCAGGAGGATCATGTATGTTTCAAGTTATGATTATCAACCTCTCGTTGATGCGTGAGGGTATAATGATAATCAACCTTCCGTTGATGCGTGAAGGGTTATGTTCATGTTTCCAGAATGGTTAAGGGCCTTGCAAACCCTGACGTTCTGAGGATGCGCGCTTTTGGTACGTACACTAGGGGCCCACATGTTAATCAAGATAATAAGTTCAAGTCAATAATTGGTCATAAAAGATTCATAATTGATTCATGCTTAAGTTGCACGATATTTGATGCGTTTTGTGAGATTATGTTTGTACTTGCTGAGCGAAAGCTCATCAGTGTATTTCATACTGTAGGTAAGAGGCCTGCAGCTTAAATGGTGGGCTAGGTGGATGATGCGGCGGGTGAAGGGCGGTGTGGGATACCACTACGCAAAATTTTCCGCAAGTTATGTTAAGTTTAAATATATATATTTTAAAGAAAGACTCGTTGTATAAAAATATAAGGATTTAAAGACTTGAACAAGTTGTAAGAAGTATGTATGTTTTTATCTTAGAATGTATGCGTGATAAGTTTCCATATGGGTAACTCTATTTTATAAGTAAGATTGAAAAAAAAAAAAATTTATTCTCGATTTTCCAAGAAGGTTTAAGCAGTTTATAAGTTCAAGTATGTACGGTAACTGCCCTACGTAGGTTGAGGCGTTACAGCAACAACAGGTTAACTACCTGTTATAAATAACGACGTAAGATAAAAATCATCCTATCTTACCTTAAATTATTTCATTAAATATTGGTACCCTAACCAACATTTATTAGTGACCCTAGTTATATGTCCCCCACATAAGCTTTAATGATATCCCTTTCGGTTACCAAGTATAACCCTAGGGTATAAGTTCTAATAGTAATCAAACAGTATCCTATTTGATTACCTAATGAACTTTGGCCGCAACCAATTATACTTGGTATCCTATTAGGTTACCTTAAATAATCTTGGACCCAAGGCCCAACATAGAATACTTGTTCTTAAATAACTAAGCCCAATTATAATTAGGTAATCTATCTTATTACTATGTGTCTTGCATTAGGTTACCAATTATCTTAGCTTAATTTGCTTAATTATTTCTTTTCTTACTAAACTGGGTTTGATTAATCATTTAAAACTATTTTCTAATAAAAATGTCTAAGTTTTGAGGGATTTGGCTGAAAACAATGTATATTTCAAATTATCAGTGCATGTGCAGGACTTGCCTGTGCATGCACTGTTTTGAAATTTCTGTGCAAGAATTGTGATTTATTTTTATTTTGAAATCTGTTTAGATTTTGAAAAAGTGTTCTTCACGAAAGTTTTAGATAATGCAAAACCCTACAACTTTTGTGTTTTACTTAAAACCCATTTCTACATTTAACCTATACATTTAACCTATATCGACTGTGGAAAGCTGTTCCAATGGCAGTTTTCAACACTTAATAATTTTACAAATCCTACTCAAGAATTATAATTTTTTCAAAAGTTGAACAAAGGATTTTTGAATTAAAAAGGACCTAAATGTTAAGTTTTTCCAAAGATAAGCCAACGAAAATTTTGGACCCAAGAAATGGAGACTGGATTGACCAATGGTAATCTGGAAGGATATCCAGGTTATTGAACTGGGTCAAAGCCCAGGGTTACCCAATGTAGCCCAACAAAATACCAAGTTTAAATATGGATTAAGACAAGAAAGATAACATATAAGGGGGGGGGGGGACATATAACTATAGTTATGCATAAATGTTGGTTAGATCCCCAACATTTTTAAATCCTTACCTACGTCCTTTATTATAGCAGGAGATAACCTGCTGTTGTGTCCGGACTTGGAGCGACACATTAACGGACATAGTAAACGAGGTAAGTACAAACCTCACCTACAGTATGGAAAATAGTAATATATTTTCAAGTATATGACATGATTACATGTTATGCCAAGTTATGCTATGTCATGCTATGCTATGCCATGTTATGATAAGCCACAATACTTTCAGGGAAGAATTGTTAGCGGACCTGTACGTGTCAGAAAGTGGAGCAGCTAGCGGACCTGTACGTCGCGCAGATCGTTCGCTACCATGGGATCCCCAAATCGATCATCTCAGATCGTGATGGTCGTTTCACTTCAAAATTTTGGAGAAGTGTACATCAAGCAATGGGTACAAAGCTTACTTTTAGTACCGCCTTTCACCCACAGACGGATGGACAATCAGAGAGGACCATTCAGACTCTAGAAGATATGTTACGAGCATGCGTGATGGACTTCAAAGGAACTTGGGATAAGAAGCTTCATTTGATTGAATTCTCGTACAACAACAGTTTCCAAGCTTCGATTGGAATGGCTCCTTACGAAGCTCTCTATGGGAGAAGGTGTAGGTCTCCAGTCCATTGGTACGAGACAAGAGAAAAAGAACTTGTGTCTACGGACTTTATACGGAGGACCACAGAGGCCATAAAACTCATACGTCAACGGATGGAAACTGCATTTAGTCGACAAAAGAGTTATGCCGACAAACGCAGAAGGCCTCTAGAATTCCAAGTAAGAGACTTGGTTTTCCTCAAGATTGCTCCGTTCAAAGGAGTCATGAGATTTGGAAAGAAAGGGAAACTAAGTCCAAGATACATAGGACCATTCGAAGTACTCGAAAGAGTTGGTAATGTGGCCTATAAGTAGGCTTTGCCCCAAGAATTAGCATATGTGCACAATGTATTTCATGTGTCGATGCTAAAGAACTATATCTCAGATCCCTCACATGTATTAAGTCATGAACCAATTGAGGTTCACGAGGATTTGACTTATGAGGAGAAACTGGTTCGAATTTTGGCACGAGAAGAAAAAGTGCTAAGGCACAAAGTTATACATTTAGTCAAGGTTCTTTGGCGAAATCATGAGGTTGAGGAAGCAACATGGGAACGTGAAGAGGATATGAAGAAAAGCCACCCAGAATTATTCTAATTTTCGAGGACGAAAATTTTGTAAGGAGGGTGGGTTGTAATATCCGAAAATTTACATGGACTCATGATTTCCTTATACATAAGAAATCTATGTTCATATTATGTGTTTTTGTGATGAAAATTGTGAATATCAATGCGAAATTCATAATTTTATCAGTAAATGTTTGAGTTCTCATTTAATTAGCTATGAGACTCAATAAGCAGTTTGCTTAGCCAAGCATGTGACCTTTGAGCAAAAAGGGAAGAAAAATCAAGCACACCAAGTAGGATATTAAGGGCAAGAAAGGTTTCAAGAAATAAGAAAAATTTTATACAGTTCATTTTTGTACAGATAAATTTTGGACTACAATACAGTATAAAATACTGTTATTAGTTAATAACAGTATTAGAAATATCTGTGTAGCATAAAAGTGGACTGCATTTTAAAGGAAAGGCTAAACAAGGCCTTAAGGGTGACATCACCTTATCTTGGATTTATGACATCATTCTTCCTTAAAGAAAAATTGGAAAATCCTTTGGATGACACCTAGCATCTAATGGCGGCCACTTGGAGGGTATTTGTGCAAAATTTTGTGCAAATATTCTTGTCCCAAGGGTATTTTAGCAAATTTTGGATTAAAAATAAATCCAAAATTTAATCAATTTTCAACTATAAATAGGGCTTGAAGGGGGGTCGGTTTTGGCTTCAAAAAAATCAGAAAAATCAGCAAAACTATGCCAAAATTCTCTCTCAAAAACCGAACATAAGGAGGAAAGGAAAAGTAAGAAAAAAAATTGAAAACCAAAGGGAGAAAACTTAGGGGGAGGTCGGATTTTGAACTAGAAACAGCAAGCACGGTTCAACAAAATTTTTGGAACCCATTTAGAGGAGAGGGCCGGTTGTGGTGGTGCTAGGAAAAAGGGGAAAAAGCTGAGCAAACCACTTGAATTGAGCAAGGTAAGCCTCTTTGATCTTAGGCTTTTCAATTCAAGTTCCAATTTGGAGATTTAAGTGTATTTCAATGTTGGAATTGTAGAGCATAAGCTCAATTTAATTTTCTGCCCTAGTTTAGAAATTTTAGGGTTGTGCTTGATCATGGTGCTTAGGTGGTTTTAAATTTCAAGATATGCATGCTTATGTGATTAATTGCATGAAAATTAGGGTTATGCATGGTTGTATGTCCTCAAATTTGCCTAAGGATTTGAATGTGATTGTATGGATGTATGATGATGGAATGAACGTTAGAAAGCACTGCATGACTGGTATAGGCTCTCGGTTGCAGCCGATTGAGGTAGTGTGCGCGTATTAGTACGTAAACCGAATCTAAGCATAAAAACTGCCAGTTCGGGTAACACTGGCCAGTTTTTTGGAAAGTTAATTTTGAGGCCTTTAGAGGCCGAATCTGGAAAAACTTAAAACATAAAAGTTGTAGAGAAGGATTTTTCCTAGTGGGTAACATGGACCGTTTTTCAAAATAAGGCTCCAACAGCCTCGGTTTTCACAAAACTCCGAGCCTGACCGTGCCCAGATTTCATGCACGGCCAGGTGGATTCAACAAGAAATAAGAGTAGGATAAAGTCCGAACTGGGTTTTGAGTAAAACATGAAAGTTGTAAGGTTTTTCAATATCTAAAACTTTCATGAAGAAAACTTTTTCAGATTCGACCCAGATTTTCAAATACAATTGGATTTCTAAAACTGTGCAGGAAATAGGAAATTCCTGCTCAGGATTTTCTAAAACAGTGCAGGAAAAGGACATTCCTGCACATACACTGATGGTTCGACTGTGGAAAGCTGTTCCAAGGGCAGTTTTCAACACTTAATAATTTTACAAATCCTACTCAAGAATTATAATTTTTTCAAAAGTTGAACAAAGGATTTTTGAATTAAAAAGGACCTAAATGTTAAGTTTTTCCAAAGATAAGTCAAAGAAAAATTTGAACCCAAGAAATGGAGACTGGATTGACCAATGGTAATCTGGAAGGATATCCAGGTTATTGAACTGGGTCAAAGCCCAGGGTTACCCAATGTAGCCCAACAAAATACCAAGTTTAAATATGGATTAAGACAAGAAAGATAACATATAAGGGGGGGGGACATATAACTATAGTTATGCATAAATGTTGGTTAGATCCCCAACATTTTTAAATCCTTACCTACGTCCTTTATTATAGCAGGAGATAACCTGCTGTTGTGTACGGACTTAGAGCGACACATTAACGGACATAGTAAACGAGGTAAGTACAAACCTCACCTACAGTATGGAAAATAGTAATATATTTTCAAGTATATGACATGATTACATGTTATGCCAAGTTATGCTATGTCATGCTATGCTATGCCATGTTATGCTATGCCATGTTATGATAAGTCATGTTAAGTCATGTTAAGCCATAATACATCAAGTTATGCCATGTCTAGTTTCATGTGCATCATGATTATTAAGATCATATGTAAAGATTCTTAGTCTTGGAAATATAATAAGACTAAGACTAAACCAAGACAAGTAAGGTGTCATACCAACCTCCTGTTGATGCAGGAGGATCATGTATGTTTCAAGTTTATGATTATCAACCTTCTGTTGATACGTGAAGGGTCATGTTCATGTTTTCCAGAATGGTTAAGGGCCTTGCAAACCCTGACGTTCTGAGGCTTGCGCGCTTTTGGTACGTACACTAGGGCCCACATGTTAAACAAGATAATAAGTTCAAGTCAATAATTGGTTATAAAAGACTCATAATTGATTCATGCATGAGTTGCACGACATTTGTTATATTTTGTGAGATTATGTTTGTACTTGCTGAGCGAAAGCTCATCAGTATATTTCATACTGTAGGTAAGAGGCATGCAGCTTAATTGGTGGGCCAGGTGGATGATGCGGCAGGTGAAGGTGGTGTGGGATACCACTACGCAAAATCTTACGCAAAGTTATGTTAAGTTTAAGTTTATATATATTTTAAAGACAGTTACGTTGTATAAAAATTATGAGGATCTAAAGACTCGAACAAGTTATAAGAAATATGTATATATGTTTTTATCTCAGTATGTATGCATGATAAGTTTCTATACAAGCAACCCTATGTTTATATAAGTTTGAAAAAAAAAATTTATTCTCAATTTTCCAAGAAGGTTTAAGTAGTTATATAAGTTCATGTATGTATGGTAACGGCCCTATGTAGGTTGGGGCGTTACACAAGGTAACTTGGCTGAAAACTATAATAAAAAGATTTAGGGAATAGAGAGAGTTACCTCAAACCGGTGGAGGTAAATCCCTAGCTTGGCTACCGAAATTTTTTTTCTAGCCTTCCTCACTAAAATCCAACCACACACACTCTTGGGTTTGCTGCTTATAGGGTTCGGCTGAGAGAGAGGAAAGGGAGAAGAAAAATGGCCAAAGTTTTGGGGTGTTTTTCTAATAAAAATGAACTAAAAATCAGCCCCCCCCCCCCCCCTTCCCAACACACACACACACACACCCCTATTTATAGGCATAATTTTAATTTCTTTTTTATTTATTTTTATTCTCTAAATTGCAGTCCAAGCCTTACAAAAATTTTATTTGCTAAAATGTCCCCAATGGTGGCCGGCACTAGATGGTTCCAAGAGCCAAGGTTATCTTATTTGTAATACTTTCCAATTTTCAAAAATTCAAAAATTACTTAATTCTCATTGGACAAGGTGTCCTCCACATAGGGCTTCATTTTGCTTTCTATCTTAAAAGCAGTCTATTCTCATTCTAATGTAGATATAACAAATACTGTTTTCAATTAAAACAGTACTGTCATACTAAACTGCAGTCCATAATTTATCTACGTTGAACTGGACTGCGTATAGGTTTTTCTTAGGACTTAAAGCTAATTAGTTCTTAATATCTTAAATATTGTGCTTGATTTTTCTAACGTGATCTTGAACCTTATTCTTACTATTTCATCCGTGATGACGGTTTTTCGCAGCATAAATCCCATACTGCTTGCTATACTACAGTACCGTCATATTCATACCTTTGACTTTTCTGGTCAAACTTTGACCGATCAAGGTCATAAATTCTAATTTTGCCTTTTTACCAAAAGGCCTCGTTCTTGACCTAATAAACTTATTATTGAGTCTCATAGTTAATTACATGAGAACTCAAGCGTATACTGATAATAAATTATGAATTTCATATAGATATTTATAATTTTCATGAAACATCACATAACACATAATACGGACTTAAATTCCTATATGGAATCACGAGTCCGTTCAAGAATTCGGTTATTACAGTGAGGCCTTTTAGGATGAGCCAAAAAGCAAAACCGTACAGGCACGAAGTCCAAGACAAATAATGTCATACCAAAAATAGACACGGGTCGTTACACTTTCCAAACAAGTTCTGTAACGTATTAATATTTGTTTTATTTTTTCACAATTTTGCCTGAGTATCCATATATCAGGTTCTTTCCACGGATATATATTCATTAAATATCTACTGATATCCATATATGCACAAATGAAGAATAAGACTTAAAAATGAAATAAAGAGTATTATTTTTAGTATATACAAAATTCACATGGTCTCTATTTTGTGATATTGTATTGTCAATAACAATGACAATAATAAAATCCTTAAGTTAAATAAAACTTTTTTTTTTAATCTTCACGTGAATTATTTCTTGGGAAAATATTGCTTCTATCAAGATGCATTCCAAATTTGTATTTTTGAACCTCCGAGTACATTTGGGTATAAAATTTTAGATATAAAAAGAATTCTTATACTTATTTACAGACCTTGTATGTTTTTATTGTCATGTAAAATATTATGGTTACACTTGATGAATGGAGTTGTTATTCTATCAATAAATTTTTTATTTTTTTTATAATGAATCATTTTCATGTACAATGTGCTTTATATACATATTTTTTATATACATAATTTTACTATACAAAATAGATCAAATTATGTATTATTTAGTTATTTTTCATTTTCTATAATTTTACTTGAAATTTTCAATTTTTTCAATGCAAATATCCATAATTTTTTTTCATTTTACTAACATCGACATCGATATTGATATTATCCATCATCAATATTTTCATCCTTAATTAAATTACATAGTTCTCGTAATCAAAAGTATATTCATAGCTATAAATAAAATGTCCAGTGGCCAATTAAAAGCAAGCATAATGACGTATTAAACCTTAAATAACTTGAACTAAAAATAATAATAATAAAATGGCTACATTTGTAATATCCGAAATTTTGATGACTCTAGATTCCTTAGAAATAAGGAAAACCTAAGTCTGGATCAAGATTGGAATGAAATAACAGTATAAGTTTGAGCTCTCGGTTAACTAGCTACGAGACTCAACGATAGATTATTTAGCCAAGTATAAGGCGTTTTAAGGAAAACGGCATGACAAAATTTCATGATTTCATGTTGGTCAAAGTTTGACCAAAAAGTCAAAGTTGACCAAGAACAGTCAAAGGTATGACTGTACCATAATAGGATAAGCAGTATGAGAAATATACTGCGAAAATTATCTTTTTGGACAAGATAGCTGGAATAAGCTTTGAGACCACCCTAGAAAAATCAAGCACACTAAGTTGGATATCAAAATCCTAATGACTTTCAGAAATAAGAAGAAAATTTTTACAGTCCATTTTTACGCAGATAAATTTTGGACTGCAGTCAAGTATAACAGTACTGAATTGTACTGTGTATTAGTGAACACAGTATTGGATTTATCTGTGTTAGATTAAGATTGGACTGCTTTTTCAAAAAGTAGCCAAACAAGGCCTTATGGTGACATCACCCTATCTTAGAATTATGACATCATTTTGATTTAAGGAAATTTTGGAAAGAAATCTTTGCCACCTAAGCACCATAATGGCCGGCCACCTAGGGGGCATTTTTGTAAGAATTTTCACTTTTGGGGCAAAAGTGCAAATTTTGGAAAATATGATGATGTAAGCATGAGGTAAGCACATGATGTCATCAAGATGATGTCATCATGATGAGGTAAGCAAAACTTGGGCTCCAAGGCAACCAATGGCCAGCCAACACTTGTAGGGGTCAAAGTGCAAATATTTTTGCTTCAAGGACTAAAGTGCAATTTTGGAAAAATAATTAAATCCAAATTCAAGGACTTTTTAGCAATTTTGAAAGTTCAAAATCAGCTATAAATAGGGCCAAGGGGGGGGGGGGGCGGATTTCAGCTCAAAAAAATTAGAAAAACAAGCCAAACTATGGCAAAATTTTCCCTCACCCATTTTCTCCACCAAAACCGACCCTAGGAAGAGAAAAAAAAATGGTTGGCTGGATTTTTGGTAATGGCCAGACCTTATGTGAGTGTGTGAGGCTCAATTTAATTGGCCAAAATTTTTGGAACCCAATTGGAGGGGAGGCCGGTTGTGTGGAGCCAAGGAAAAAGGAAGAGAAAAATTGGAATCCAAGCTTGTGAACCAACTTCCAAACCCTAGAGGTAAACCTTATGACCTTAAACCTTTCTAATTTGAGCTTAAATTTGGGAAATTTAAGTGTATTTCCATGTTTGGGATGTAAGAGCATAAGCTCATTTTCTTATGCCATGCAATAAGTTATGTGCTTGATTAGGGTGCTAAGGTCTCAATTGTGGTTTGGTTATGTTTATGCTTGATTGAATGTTAGGGTGCATGTTAGATGCATGATGGATTGGAACGTTAGAAATGATTGCATGTGTGACTTTAGGCTCCCGCTGTGGTCGGTTGAGGTAGCGTGCACGTTTTAGGACGTAAAACGAAATTAAGAACCGAAACTGCCAGTCTCGGGTCAAGACTGGGCAGTGTTCTGGAAATGGTATTTTGAGGCCCTTAGAGGCCGAATTTGAAGAAATCAAAACTACAAAGTTGTAGATAAGGGTTTTTCCTAGAGGGAGACGCGAACCGTTTTTCAAAATAAGGCTCCAATGGCCTCCGTTTTTACAAAAACCCGTGGCTAGTTTGCCCAGACCCAGTTTACAGGGTCAGCCAGTTTCAAATTAAAACTGGTACGAATCTAAGCAGAACTGGACTTTTCGTAAAACATGAAAGTTTTAGGATTTTTAAGATCTAAAACTTTCGTGAAGACAAGTTTTTCAAAATCGAATGGATTTTTAAACTGACACGGATTTCTAAGAGTGTGCAGGAAACAAGAAATTCCTGCACAGGATTTTCTAAAACAGTACAGGAAAACTGTATTTTTGCACCAACACCAATGTTTGACTGTGGGAAACTACTCCAAAGGCAGTTTTCAACAGTTAATAATTTTTACAAACCTTTCTCAAAGAATTACAATTTTTCAAAGTTAAACTAGAATTTTTGAACAAAGAGAACTAAGTTTTTCCAAAGCAAAGAGAAAAACAAGTTTTTGGATTCAAAAGTTATCTTACTTTTGGTAACAAAACAATGATGGACGGTAACCGGGAAGGATACCCGAGTTACGGGATGGAGTCCAAAGCTCAAAGTTGACTTAGGATAATTGAACTAAGTTTGACTACCTCAAGGGTTACTCAAGGTAACCCAACAAGGTATAAAAATTGAGTTTGATCTTAAAACCCAAAAAGGATTAAAATTAAAAATGACAAGGCATAGGCCAAGGTTAGGATGATACCTAACCCTATTCATATATGATTGGGATTAATACCCAAGGTTACCTTAAGTAACCAAGTAAGTCATCATAAGTTATAAGGGAGACTTACAGCTAGAATTTCGTAGGCATGTTGGTATGGTCACCAACATTCCACAATACTAATTAGACCCTTACCTATGTCCTTCATCAAGCAGGAGGAAGCCTGCGGCTACCCGGAAGAGGAGCAGCTTTACGTAGGACATAGTAAAAGAGGTAAGTACAAACCTCACCTGCAGTATGGAAAATAATAAAAGATATTTTCCAAGTATACATGCTATGCTATGTTATGCTATGCTATAATGCTATGCTATGTTATAATGCTATGCTATGTGATGCTATGCTATGTTATGATATGAGATGCCATGTAATGATGTGATGCTATGACATGTTACATATTATGCCATGTTTTCTAAAATGTCATGGTTTTAAAAATGTCATGTTTTCAAGAATGCCATGATATGGCAAATGTTAAGTTTGGATTTGACCTTGTGACATCATGAAGCATGTTCACTAATATTGAACCACATGGTAAGATAAATCAAGTAAGGTGTCGTACCAACCTCCCGTGATCGAGGAGGCTACATGTTCAAAACCAGTGGTGACATTTACCTCTCGTTGATGCGTGAGGGTCACGTTATAATTCCCAGAACTGTTAGGGCCTTGCAAACCCTAGCTTTGTCTGGAGGCTGCGCGCTTTTGGTACGGACACTAGGGGCCCACATGTAATCAAGATAATGAGTAAAAGTGCCTAAAAGATTTATAATTGGACATAATCGGATCATGCATAAACTACATGATGATTGATATGTTACTTGATGTTTGAAAAGATTTTTGTGAGATCATGTTTGTACTTGCTGGGCGAAAGCTCATTTGTATATTTCATACTGTAGGTAAGACGCCTGCAGCATTACTTGATGGGCCATGGAGACGATGCAGCGAGTGAAGGGCGGTGTGGGATACCACTACGCAATATTTTCCGCAAATGTTTTTAAGTATGATGTTGTATATGGATGTGATGTAATGTTTCCAAGGTCCGATTTAAAAGGTCATGGTAACCTTATAATCGGCATAACAAGTAAAAGGGGTAGACATGATGAAGTTTACCCGTCAGTACAAGTTAATTCAAGTTTAGTTTCGAGTTATGATTTTTAAAATAAAATTTAAAGTTTTAAAGTTTAAAGAAAAAAAATTTTTATCCTGAAATTTTCGGTAAAACAATGATTTAAGTTAAGCAAGTGTGGTAACGGCCCACTTTTACGTAGTTGGCCCTACGTAGATTTTGGGGGCGTTACAAAGTTGGTATCAGAGCGGTATCCTGCCAGCCTACTTCACTTTGCTTCACATCGTTTCTGCAAGTGCCCAAGTAAGTTAATTTTTTTTTCTTCGATTAGAAATGTGAGGAATTAAGAACTAGAATTAGAAGATGGTTCATCGTGCATACAACGAACCAAATTTTTGCAAGAGTCTAATCTTGCAACTATAGTGATTAAGTTATAACGATAATTGCTGGAATAGCAACAAGAAAAGAATAGGCTTCGAGATCATATAGCCTATCGCTTCATCTCGGGTATAGTGACATTAAGAAATTATTTTCCTTCTAAGGAATGGATCAATACCATGGAAGTTAAGTTTCTGATTGTGAAACTTTTACCCCATAAGAGTATTATTAAATACGGGGAAAATTTTGATGATGCCTTAGTTGGGGGTAGCAACTAGGCATTAAGCCAATATGAGTTGGATGCTACCAACAACAATTTATTAGGCTATGATAATGATGATGGCTATGAGTCTGATGATCAAGTTAATGAGGTTGAGATCGATAGTAACAACCTTGGAGTCGATATATAATGGTTTGACTAATGTCGATTATATACGACCTTTTAAGTAATGGAAATCATGAAATGATGATGGGAAGTTTTACATATTCCTTAGAGCTATGATTATGTGCTATAAAGGAAATGTCGAAGCAATGAGAAAAGCTTCTACTAGTTAACAAGTAGCTAGTTGATATGAGGATATCTTTCACTGCATCACTCGAACAGTAATACGTTTCAATAATACTATTTATTATTGTTTTCCATGATTAACTTGGAAAAGATTCCAAGAAGTTATTTTATGTATGGTGCTTGATCTTATGCTTATTAGAACCAACTCACGTTATGTTGTGATATGTTATGGGCTGAACCCTTGAGGAATAGAGTTCCAAGAGAGGGGCCATCATGTCAAGAAAAGGGCCGATCCTTGAGGAAGAAAAATATTTCCAAGATAGGGGCCATCATGATAAGAAAAAGGGTTCTAATAGCAAAAGATTAACATTGTACCAGAGGGTTCTCAGCTTTAGTTAATTGAAAGAAAAATATTTTCAATATGATATATTCGCTGAGCCCTCAAATAAAGTTAAAGAAAAGTATCTTAATTATAAGATACAATATGTTTTCTTTTCAAGTATGGAAAAGTTATATATACTTTTCAAATATAGCAAGTAATATGATATACTTGCTCAGTTTTTCATGTAAATAGTTCTTGTGATGCAGTATGAAAGGAAAGTATGAGGACATGAAAACATGGGAATATGAGGATATAAATTATGAAGATATAGAAAGAAGATTATGGTTCTATATAAGAGACATGATCCCATTAAGATGTTAAAATGGGAACATGAACAAGTTATTCAATCTAAAGTAACTTGTGAAGAATTGATGGTGGATTGAAGAAAAGCCATTTAGGATTATTCGAATTTTCGAGGACGAAAATCTTTTAAGGAGGGTAGAATGTAATATCCGAAATTTTGATGACTCTAGATTTCCTTAGAAATAAGGAAAACCTAAGTCTGGATCAAGATTGGAATGAAATAATAGTATAAGTTTGAGCTCTCGGTTAACTAGCTACGAGACTCAACGATAGATTACTTAGCCAAGTATAAGGCGTTTTAAGGAAAACGGCATGACAAAATTTCATGATTTCATGTTGGTCAAAGTTTGACCAAAAAGTCAAAGATTGACCAAGAACAGTCAAAGGTATGACTGTACCATAATAGGATAAGCAGTATGAGAAATATACTGCGAAATTATCTTTTTGGACAAGATAGCTGGAATAAGCTTTGAGACCACCCTAGAAAAATCAAGCACACTAAGTTAGATATCAAAGTCCTAATGACTTTCAGAAATAAGAAGAAAATTTTTACAGTCCATTTTTTACGCAGATAAATTTTGGACTGCAGTCAAGTATAACAGTACTGAATTTACTGTGTATTAGTGAACACAGTATTGGATTTATCTGTGTTAGATTAAGATTGGACTGCTTTTTCAAAAAGTAGCCAAACAAGGCCTTATGGTGACATCACCCTATCTTAGAATTATGACATCATTTTGATTTAAGGAAATTGTGGAAAGAAATCTTTGCCACCTAAGCACCATAATGGCCGGCCACCTAGGGGGCATTTTTGTAAGAATTTTCACTTTTGGGGAAAAGTGAAATTTTGGAAAATTGATGATGTAAGCGAAGTGATGTCATCAAGATGATGTCATCAAGGTGAGATAAGCTTGGCTTGTTCACCAAGAAAGCAACCGGCCACCTAGGGGCATTTTTGTAAGAATTTTCACTTTTGGGGAAAAGTGCAAATTTTGGAAAATATGATGATGTAAGCATGAGGTAAGCACATGATGTCATCAAGATGATGTCATCATGATGAGGTAAGCAAAACTTGGGCTCCAAGGCATGCAATGGCCGGCCAACACTTGTAGGGGTCAAAGTGCAAATATTTTTGCTTCAAGGACTAAAGTGCAATTTTGGAAAAATAATTAAATCCAAATTCAAGGACTTTTTAGCAATTTTGAAAGTTCAAAATCAGCTATAAATAGGGCCAAGGGGGGGGCGGATTTCAGCTCAAAAAAATTAGAAAAACAAGCCAAACTATGGCAAAATTTTCCCTCACCCATTTTCTCACCAAAACCGACCCTAGGAAGAGAAAAAAAAATGGTTGGCTGGATTTTTAGTAATGACCAGACCTTATGTGAGTGTGTGAGGCTCAATTTAATTGGCCAAAATTTTTGGAACCCAATTGGAGGGGAGGCCGGTTGTGTGGAGCCAAGGAAAAAGGGAGAGAAAAATTGGAATCCAAGCTTATGAACCAACTTCCAAACCCTAGAGGTAAACCTTATGACCTTAAACCTTTCTAATTTGAGCTTAAATTTGGGAAATTTAAGTGTATTTCCATGTTTGGGATGTAAGAGCATAAGCTCATTTTCTTATGCCATGCAATAAGTTATGTGCTTGATTAGGGTGCTAAGGTCTCAATTGTGGTTTGGTTATGTTTATGCTTGATTGAATGTTAGGGTGCATGTTAGATGCATGATGGATTGGAACGTTAGAAACGATTGCATGTGTGACTTTAGGCTCCCGCTGTGGTCGGTTGAGGTAGCGTGCACGTTTTAGGACGTAAAACGAAATTAAGAACCGAAACTGCCAGTCTCGGGTCAAGATGGGCAGTGTTCTGGAAATGGTATTTTGAGGCCCTTAGAGGCCGAATTTGAAGAAACTCAAAACTACAAAGTTGTAGATAAGGGTTTTTCCTAGAGGGAGTGGACCGTTTTTCAAAATAAGGCTCCAATGGCCTCCGTTTTTACAAAAACCCGTGGCTAGTTTGCCCAGACCCAGTTTACAGGGTCAGCCAGTTTCAAATTAAAACTGGTACGAATCCAAGCAGAACTGGACTTTTCGTAAAACATGAAAGTTTTAGGATTTTTCAAGATCTAAAACTTTCGTGAAGACAACTTTTTCAAATTCAATTCAGATTTTTAAACTGACACGGATTTCTATATAGTGTGCAGGAAACAAGAAATTCCTGCACAGGATTTTCTAAAACATACAGGAAAACTGTATTTTTACACCAACACCAATGTTTTGACTGTGGGAAACTACTCCAAAGGCAGTTTTCAACAGTTAATAATTTTTACAAACCTTTCTCAAAGAATTACAATTTTTCAAAGTTAAACTAGAATTTTTGAACAAAGAGAACTAAGTTTTTCCAAAGCAAAGAGAAAAACAAGTTTTTGGATTCAAAAGTTATCTTACTTTTGGTAACAAAACAATGATGGACGGTAACCGGGAAGGATACCCGAGTTACGGGATGGAGTCCAAAGCTCAAAGTTGACTTAGGATAATTGAACTAAGTTTGACTACCTCAAGGGTTACTCAAGGTAACCCAACAAGGTATAAAAATTGAGTTTGATCTTAAAACCCAAAAAGGATTATGAATAAAAATGACAAGGCATAGGTTAGGATGATAAACTAACACTATTCATGTTGTATTGGGCCGATGCCCTAAGGTTACTCTAAGTAACCAACAAGTTATCATGAGTAATAAATTAATATAGGAGACTATGACTAAGTTACTATTAAAGGTTGGTTAAGGATACCAACATTGTATGAAAATTACGTAATAGCTAATCCTTATCTTACACCCTAATTGAAACAGGATAGAACCTGTCGATGTACCTGACGGAACATTAGGTCAAGTTTCAAGAGCATAGGAAACCAGGTAAGTACAAACCTCACCTGCAGTATGGAAAATAATAAAAGATATTTTCCAAGTATACATGCTATGCTATGTTATGCTATGCTATAATGCTATGCTATGTTATAATGCTATGCTATGTGATGCTATGCTATGTTATGATATGAGATGCCATGTAATGATGTGATGCTATGACATGTTACATATTATGCCATGTTTTCTAAAATGTCATGGTTTTAAAAATGTCATGTTTTCAAGAATGCCATGATATGGCAAATGTTAAGTTTGGATTTGACCTTGTGACATCATGAAGCATGTTCACTAATATTGAACCACATGGTAAGATAAATCAAGTAAGGTGTCGTACCAACCTCCCGTGATCGAGGAGGCTACATGTTCAAAACCAGTGGTGACATTTACCTCTCGTTGATGCGTGAGGGTCACGTTATAATTCCCAGAACTGTTAGGGCCTTGCAAACCTTAGCTTTGTCTGGAGGCTGCGCGCTTTTGGTACGGACACTAGGGGCCCACATGTAATCAAGATAATGAGTAAAAGTGCCTAAAAGATTTATAATTGGACATAATCGGATCATGCATAAACTACATGATGATTGATATGTTACTTGATGTTTGAAAAGATTTTTGTGAGATCATGTTTGTACTTGCTGGGCGAAAGCTCATTTGTATATTTCATACTGTAGGTAAGACGCCTGCAGCATTACTTGATGGGCCATGGAGACGATGCAGCGAGTGAAGGGCGGTGTGGGATACCACTACGCAATATTTTCCGCAAATGTTTTTAAGTATGATGTTGTATATGGATGTGATGTAATGTTTCCAAGGTCCGATTTAAAAGGTCATGGTAACCTTATAATCGGCATAACAAGTAAAAGGGGTAGACATGATGAAGTTTACCCGTCAGTACAAGTTAATTCAAGTTTAGTTTCGAGTTATGATTTTTAAAATAAAACTTAAAGTTTTAAAGTTTAAAGAAAAAAAAAAAATTTTTATCCTGAAATTTTCGGTAAAACAATGATTTAAGTTAAGCAAGTGTGGTAACGACCCACTTTTACGTAGTTGGCCCTACGTAGATTTTGGGGGCGTTACAATTTACGCCTACACCGATGGAAATGCTGAAGCTGGAACTTCGCATGAAGGGACAAGATAGATCTTTGTCGCCACATAAGGCGTTATTATATTATCTAATTCTGGTGCCACTCACTTGTTTGTATTTATGGAGTTTGCCCAGAAATTAGGAAGTAGTATAGATAATTTTTAAAACAGCCTTTTAAAAAAAAAAAATTTCTTTGCTTGTTAAAGAGATTTTGTGGTTTGAATTTTTCTTTTTTTAATGTAAAATATTTTTTGTAATTATAATAACAGAGAATTGCTTGTAGATCTCATCGCAATCAAGCTTTAGGATTTCGATGTGATCTTAGAAACGGATTTCTTAAGTTATTACAACGCTAAATTTGATTCCCAAAAGCATTGAGAGACGTTTAGCTCTTTCGACAAGAAAAAGTTCAACCTTTACGGACATTTGCGGAGCTCAGCAACCGGATAAATCTTGGCAACGAAGGATCAGACGATGTCAGAAGCCCATAAGACGCCATAGTTGGTACATCCAGGAGCTTTTAAGATGTACCAAGACCTCTGAGAGAATTAACAGTGGCCAAACATGAAGAATAAAGTGACGGAATTCGTGTCAAAGTGCTTAACTTGTCAGAAAGTTAAGACTGAACACCGACATCCTGGAGGAGATTTGCAGAAAATTGACTGAAAGCTATATATCTCGGATTGTGAAACTGCATGGAGCACCAAAATCAAGCATCTCAGACCGGAATGGACGCTTCATTTCTCGATTATGAACGAATGTTCATACTGCCATGGGGTCGAAATTAAAGATTAATACGGTTTTTCACCCCAAAATGACCAATCAAAAAGAACTACCCGAATTATTCTGATTTTCGAGGACGAAAATTTTTAAGGAGGGTAGATTGTAATACCTAGATATTCCGATGTTACTATTTCCTTTCAAAGGAATTAAATGTATACCATCAAGGTATTATTGAAAGAGAAACTCGGTTAAGAGTTTTTTAACATTTTATGAGTTTTCAGTATCAATAAAACTCAAAATGGACTATGTAGATTAGAAACGTACCTTTTGAGTAAAAAAGGGACGAAAAGTACATGATTTTACGAAAGTCAAAGTTTGACCAAGAACGGTCAAAGGAGTGATTTTGCAGTATTGAAAAATAAAGTATACTGCGAAAACCGTCTTTACGGTTAAGATAGCATGCATAGGTTTAAAAACCACCTTAGAAAATCAAGCACACCTAGTGGGAACTAAAGACCAAAAGGGCTCGGAAAAATAAGAAAAAGTTTTTACAGTCCATTTTTACGCAGATAAATTTTGGACTGCAGTCGAGTAAAACAGTACTGAATTGTACTGTGTATTAGTGAACACAGTATTGGAAATATCTGTGTAACACAAAAATGGATTATTTTAGAGAAAAGTAGCCAAACAAGGCCTTAGGATGACATCATATACCTTTTAAATTATGACATCATCCTTATTTGGAATTATGACATCATAATTCCATGAACCAAGCATTAGATGACAAGTGTCTTGTTCTAGAACAATTTTTGCTTGTTCTCCAAGGGGGATGGCCGGCCACCTTGCATGCTAGTTGGCAAAATTTTCAAAACTTTAGGGGTCAAAATTGAATTTTGAAAAGTTCTCCTCTTGCCTATAAATAGGAGTGGTTGCTATTCATTTTATTCAAAATTTGGGGAGGTTCTTGCCATTTTTCTTCTTGAAAATCAGCAGCCAAGGAAGAGAGAAAGAGGAGAGAAAAATCAAAATTTCCAAAGGGGTTTTGCTTAGGGAATGTTCGGATTTTGAGTGGAAAGCCAAGAAAAAAGTTTGGAAAATTTTTGGAGACCAATTGGCCTAGTGGCCGGTTGTGAGGGAAGGAGAAAGAGAGAGAAAAAAGTTGAGAAAGAAAGCTTGGTGTGGTGTGGCCGAACCTTGGTAAGGCAGCCATCAAGTGGCTGAAATTTTGGAGCTCACTTTGGGGAGTGGCCGTGAGCTAAGGTGAGCTAGAGGGAGGAAGAAATTTTGTGACCAAAACTTGACTTTGGTCTAAGGTAAAAATCTAGAGCCCTAACTCTTTTATTTGAGTTCAAATTCAAAGTTATAAGGTGATTCAATTTGGTTGTAAGACATAAGTCCATCTTCCATTTTATGCCCTAGTAGGTTGTATGTGCTTGATTTGTAGATCTAAGGGTGTATGGCTTGAATTCTTGCATTGTTGTGCTTGTTTGTGATTGATTTCCATGCGTGATGCTTAGGATTGTATGCCCCCTGATTTTTGGTCCAAAATCTGCCCTAGGCAGTGCATGTTGGACTGCTAAGTTTAAGGGTGAATGGTTGGATTGAATTGCAAAGTTAGAACCATGCAAACCTAGGCTAGGTTAATACAGATTTTGGTTTGCATGGGCATGTTGGAGTTACATGTTGGTTCTTATGGGATGTTAGAAAACGCTGCATGTATGCTATCTAGGCTCCCGCGTGTTCGGTTGAGGTTAGATGCACGTAATAGGACGTAAAACGAATTTAAAACCAAAAACTGCCAGTTCGGATGTGAACTGCCCAGTTTCGGGAAAAGAGAAATGTGAGGCCTTTAGAGGCAGAACTGGGTAAAACTTAAAACATGAAAGTTGTTCAGAAGGGTTTTTCCTAGAGGATATCGTGGGCAGAATCCCAAAATGAGACTCCAATAGTCTCTGTTTTTACAAAAACCCGTGGCTGGTCTGCCCAGACCCAGTTTACAGGATCAGCCAGTTTCAAACAAAAACTGACGCAAATACAAGTAGAACTGGATTTTTCTCCAAACACGAAAGTTTTAGGATTTTTCGAGAGCTAGAACTTTCGTGAAGACAACTTTTTCAAAATCAGAGTGGATCTTTAAACTGACATGGTTTTATAAAGACTGTGCAGGGAATAGGAAATTTCTGCACAGGATTTTCTATAAACAGTACAGAAAAATTGTATCTTTTCCAAAACCACTGTTTTGACTAGGGAAACTGTTCCAAAGGTAGTTTCCAGTCCTAAATGATTTTACAAAAACCTATCTTAAGGATATGAATTTTTACGAGTTAAGTAAACGATTTTTGAAGTTAAAATTACCTAAGTTTCCAAAGAAATGGAAAATGGATTTTTAAACCAAATTGGGTAAGCAAAATGATTACGGGTAATATCCGGATGTAATATCCGAGTTACTAGGCCAAAGCCTAAAGCTCAAGTTTAACCCATATAGGATTAACTTTAGTTAATTAAGAGTTCAACTATTATTAACCTTAAGGGTTAATCAAGATAACCCTAAAGGATACCAAGAGTAATAAATTGGGCTAAGATATAGGGTTAATTAAGGAAACCCAATAATTATGATAAAGCCCAAGGTTAGGAAAGTAATCGAACCCTGACAGTATGTATAGGGTTTAGCACATGAGGTTATCCAACGTAACCTCTTAAAGAATTAATTCATATTGGGTTCTATTAATAATAGGGTTACTATCTATAACCCAGTAAGACATCTAGTATCAGGGACATACAATTAGGATTATGTAAGCATGTTGATTAGAGTATCAACATTCTGCAACACTAACTAAGAACCTCACCTATGTTCTTCAAGGAGCAGGAGAGAACCTGCAGCTGTACTCAGAGAAGAAGCAGCATAACGCAGGACATAGCAAGAGAGGTAAGTACAACCACCGCCTACAGCATAGGCTTTGTTGTGGTACTTGCCTAAGTATGTTAGATGTATGCTAGGGATGTATGTTATGCTATGTTATGTTGTTGTTGCTGCTATGTTATATTGTTAGTGCTAAGTAAGGTTATTGTTGTTATGTTATGTTATTGATATGCTATGCAATATGTCATATGTTGTATGCTAGGTTATGTAGTATGATAAGTTAAGGTATGTTTATGATGAATATTATGTTATGATTACATGAATCATGGAAGTATGAGAGCACGAAGCATGTTCACAAAATCTTATAAAATAAGATCAAGTATGACATGATAAGATGAAAGGAAAGTAAGATGGCGAGCAAGTCGCCTGTGTTGTACCGACCCGAGTAAGGTCGGGTTGGACTATGTTTGAGTTGGAAATGGTTTGGCCGCCCAACCACTCCATAGTCGCGCGCCCGGTACATACACACAAGTAAGGGGCCATAAGTAGATAAGAAATGAAAGTAAGTTAAGCATGAATTGAGCATAAAATAAGCATAAATGGACCATGCATTATGATGTATGTTATGCTATTAAAAGGAAGTCATGATATGTACGATATGCTATAGTAAGTTAAGTTAGTATGTGAAAGATTAGATCATGTTTGTTTATGTTGCGGTATAGGAGGTTGTACTTGCTGAGCGAAAGCTCACTGTCTTACGTTTATGCTGTAGGTAAGCAACAACCGTCAGCAATGGTTGATGCAAGATGGAAAGGCATGGCGGGGCAAACTGTGAAATGTGGGAAATGTAGCCGCTACGCGTTTTGTCCTTTACGTAATTTGTTATGGTAAATATTTTGATAAAGACACTTTTATAGTTGCACTCGTATGCCATATAAAAAAAAAAAATTTCCGCTGTGTTTCATAAGTATGTAAGTATGTACGAGAAGATAAGTATGTATGTATGGTAACGGCCTGTACTTGGCGG
>CM046362.1:118136-162579 GCA_025413025.1 Ficus hispida
TGTTATGTGGCACAAGATAAATCCGGCCTTTTGGTCCGTCCGCAAAAAGCTGATAAGATTGCTGCTCGTCTCTCATGCCAGCATCTTCAGTATCTGTTCTCACCGTGAGATCAAGGTTGGAGACACAAACGCAAACTTCTTAGCTTGCTCGTTAATCCTACATAATTCCTCAAATATCTACATATAAGCGTATCAAAATTATTACTGTACTGACATATAGAAAGAATTTCCAGATTACATAAAATTTAGAGATAGAATGTCGTACCTCATGTAGACTAATATACAATTTGCACTGATTTTTGTAAATTAATGAACTCATAAATATCTTCAAAGCTCAGAAAGACAGGCATTTCAAAAGTCATGATCGTGCATGGTATTGGGACCTCAATCTGATTACCTTGACGCATGAACTATGTGCATAATAAGCCAAAGGCGCATCACCATGTTCATGTTATTAAAGTCGAACAAAGTTGTTGATGTTGCACACCTTGTTGTACCTCTGTCCGAGAAGTCGATGGTTTTATTTCGAAGCTTTTTTTGGCCTTTTTTTTTCCAGATGCTGGGTCAGGAACGTGACTAGGCCCTCGACTCGCCTTGTTCATACTCGTGTCGAGCTCGACTAATGTTTTAGGCCAAGCAACAAACCCATTAATAGCCTCCTCCACAGTTGTTGTCTTGTACGTCGGTATAGGTAATTGTGCTTTTATTAATTTTGGCACATTGACTGACACTCGCACGTTCCCTTCCCCCAGTGGAATCCCATGCACCGTATCAGTGTGAAGGCTCTCCAGCCATGCTCTTCCAAACGCAACAAGCAACTGTCCACCATGCACTTTATCGAAAATATAGAGCTTACACTCCTGACTGTCGACCACAATGGGTTGGCGGATCAGAAACTCCATGTTGGTTTTTCTTGGGCAGAGCAACTAGCCTTAAAGCTGTTGTGTTGGTCCACGGTTGGCATATTATTGCGATCAACCGATGGCGCTACATCTTTGTTTGCACATAGACTACGCACCAACGCCTTTAATTCTTCTATTTCATATCTCATTGATTGTACTTCATTGTCTTTACTCGAACTTCGATTTAGGTTAAAGTACTAAGACGGCTTTACGAACTTTGATTGCCCACGGACACGCCCTCTGTGTTCGGGTCTAGATAATGCCTGCGACAATACATCACTAGTGCCAACTGATTCGAAAGTGCATTGGCTCTCCTGTGTGTTGTACTCCATCTACAAGATAATTAACATAACTCATTTATGATTTAAGGGTTGTAAGTACATATACTAGTGATGAAAAATTAATTGTTAGTTAGTAAACTTACTATCAACTCGCTAACTTTTTTACATGTTGGATCTTTCAACTCTCCATCAAGGCCTATCTGTTGCTTAAGCCACAAACTATCTCTTTTTTCCTATTTTCCAGTCTTCTTAAACTGTAATTGAACATTGTTAGTATAAATGAGGACATAATGTTCTATAAATGGCATATGATTTAGTATGAACACGTTTTATTGACATACCTTTTCCTGGTCAAGCTTCCTATATCCATCTCGGCCTCCTCTTGATGAGTATTCTTTGTTTGTCCTTATTTCGCTTCCACAATCAGATAGTTGTTGGAATTGTGATGATGTTCTATACTGAACGAATTTCACCCAATCCTCTTCTTCTATATTAGGGTAGTTGTCAATAACTTTTTGCGGTCATGTTCAAACACTTTCTTCTGTTAAAAATCCCTCAACAAACATCTTGTACAGATCATACCGGAAGTTCGTACAGCTTCACCACATGATTTTATACACGCATTCCGAAAGCTTTCATCAACGGTGAAAGAAGTAACGGTTTCTTTCCCAATAATATCTTTCAGTCCGTCTAAATCACGAGATCTCCAATCTTGTATCCATATTGGAATGTGCTCTCGAGCGAGCACACCAATCCAACTCATCAATTCGTCACCGTGCTTTCCTTCCGGTTGTCCCTTCTCGTCAAACGTGACGGGAATTCGTTCACCCCTTTTTCCTTGTCGTATGGACGCGTTTCATTATAGTTGCCTTTCGCTTGCCATCAACATTGGGATCCGATGGGTTTTTCCTTCATGCTCGTCCCTTTTTGGAATGTTCCATTGTATTCGTTTACCTATAGTTATTGCCAAAAATAAAAAACAAAAAAACAATTATGTCAGACCAATATAATCGAATCAATTTAACTTTAACTACTAATCACACAATACATTAACTTTTTACCCAGCCGCAAAGGTACACAAACTTATTTAGTTGGAAATTCGTCCATAAAAAAGCACGGGCACAAACTGATTTTTTTTAAAATACCCACAGGTGCTAGGCACCCCCCACGGGCACCCAGGCACCCCCCACGGGCGCCCAGGCACACCGAGAGGGCTCCAGGCATCCCCCACGGAGGGGGCGCCAGGCGCGCCACCGAGGGGGCGCCAGGCGGCCCCCAAGAGAGCCCAGGCGCAAGGCACCCCCCACCGTGGGGGCGCCAGGCCCCCGTCACGGTCTCGATGGTCATAGGCCGTTTTGAGCCATTATTTTTGTATTTTCATGTTAGAAGACTTCAAGCTCTATTATCTTTTTCATAAAGGAAAGCTCATTGTGGCATTCCATCGAGCATGTTGTGTGGGTAAAAAAAGCATGTTCATAAATGTGTGTAAAGTGCCAAAATTAACGATCCACAATCCTTTTTCTCTTTTACAAGAGAAATATTAAAAAACAATCACACTAATTTGTAACATGGATCCTTAGTGTCAAACAACAATACAAACAAGCAAATATGGTTTAGTTTATATATGAAGTAACCTTACTTTTCTATGAAAATGAATAGTCACGGCCAAAGCAAGAAAGAGGCGGTGGCGGCAACGGCGGAATGACTGGAATTTAAAAGAGAGGTGTCGGCGGGTTGGTGAAGTATATGTGGTACTTCAGAAAAGTAGAGAGTGTGAAGAGAAAAAAGGAGATGCGAGCGAATATATGAAGAGGAAATTGTATTTAAGTTATTAGTTTTCATGCGGAATTCAGAAAATGAAAATTGAGAATTGTCAAAATTTTTGACCATTACACGACGGGTAAGAAAAACCCGTCGTCTAATATAAGATTAGACGACGGTCCCACCTGAGACCGTCATGGAAGCCACCAAATGGTGGCTTCCACGGAATACCCCTAATGGGGGATTCCACGACGGTCCCCCTTGAAGCCACCAAATGGTGGCTTCCCACGGAAACCCCCTAATGGGGGATTCCACGATGGTCCCTAAGGGGACCATCGTGGAAGGTGGCTTCCCATGGAATGTGACGACCCGCCTTGTACAGGCCGTCACTTGACTTAACTTACTTGAACTTAAACTTGTTTTATCCCATTTTTCATCATAAAAATAGTGGGGATTTTTTTTTTTTTTTTTTATAATAGCAGAAGCATTATACTTAGAAAATATTTACATACACTCAAACACAAATAAAATAACTGTCTGTTTTCTCAAAATAGATATGTTAATTAAATCCTTTTGAGTTGTGAATTGGAATCCCCCTAATGGGGATTCCACGACGGTCCCCTTGGTGGCTTCCACGGAATCCCCCTAATGGGGATCCACGACGGTCCCCAAGGGACCATCGTGGAAGCCACCAAATGGAGGCTTCCACGGAATCCCCCTAATGGGGGACCAAATGGTGGCTTCCACGGAATCCCCCTAATGGGGATTCCACGATGGTCCCCAAGGGGACCATCGTGGTGGCTTCCTCGGAGTCCCCCTAATAGAGGATTCCACGACGGTTTCCTCGGGGACCGTCGTCTAATCCTCCAAATTAGGGGCTTAGACGACGGTTCTCTAGTTTACCGTCGTCTAATCCCCTGATTGTCGTCTAATCCAGTTTTGTCATCACAATCCGATGGCCTAATAATCCTGTTTTATTTACAGAATTTTCTCGTATATACTATAGTGGCTTGGATCAAAATTAATAGTCTTGAATTATTGTATATATGAAGCAATGAACATAACAAAATAAATATATAATACATCTTGAATTATAATATAAATAATGTCATGTGTTAGACAAAATAAATGGCATAATGTTCAAGTTTTTTCTTTTTTCTCTTTGCTTGCTTAACACGGGTCCATTTAATATTAGGTCGAACCAAGTGGGAAACATCATCATCAAATTCATCAATCTCCTCAACCGGTGGCAATCTCTGTGTGAAAGGAGGAATGTCGGAGCAGCAATCTCCCTCAGCTTCTTGACCATGGATCCATTTTGACTGCATTGGCACTACTAAGGACAACTCTAAATTGCTGGGGTTCGTTGTGTAAAATACTTGGATTGCTTGTGATGCCATAATGAATGGATCATTTTTGTATCCCAATCATCTAAAGTCCACCACTGTGATGCCATCACTGTCCATCCTTACATAATTATTGTTGGCCCTTTTGCACTTAAAGAGTGCTACATGTAACCCACAGTAATCGAGTTCCCAAATATCTTCAATGAAACCGAAGTAGTTCATAGTTCCATAAACTGGATTCTTGTCCTTTGCAGATGAAATATGCATGGACTTGGCTAGGATACTAACACCAATATTTTGAACAGGATGCTTCTCATCTCTTTTGTGAGTGTAGAATGTATAACTATTGACGAAGTATGATGTATAACATGTAACAACGGTCGACGGTCCTCTAGCGAGGTTCATTAACTCTTGCCAAAAGCCGTCATTCTGTAAGACATGTCTCCGTAGCCACTGACGAAACATCCGATTGTGTTCATCTTGTAGCAACTTTTCATTTCTTCCTCTTCTTGGATTTCTATCTCTTAATTCCTGTAGGTGAACCTTAATAAAAGGCTCAACTTCAGCCCTATTATGTAAGGTATAGAGACAAGCTTTTTCCCATCACCTCGATTTACCGGCGATGGAATACCGACGGATAGTCATTTCCAGTCAATGTCTGTAGTCTTTGGCAACCCAATCGCTTCTGCGGTGGACAAATACTCGGAGCAAAATTCAACCGATTCCTCTGCAATGTAGCTTTCTACTATACATCCTTCTGGTCTATTTCAGTTCTTGACATAACCCTTCAAAACCTTCATGTATCTTTCAAAAAGATACATCCATCTCAAGTAAACCGATCCACATAGCTTCACTTCCCGGACTAAGCGCACCGTTAGATGAATCATTATGTCAAAAAATGAGGGTGGAAAGTATTTCTCGAGCAAGCACAATGTCTTAACCAACTCTGATTGTAGCAAATCTAGTGTCAATTGATCAATTACCTTGGAGCATATCGAGTTGAAAAAAGAGCATAATTTGGTAATTGCGAATCTCACATCCTTCGTTAAAACTCCTCACAAGGTCAGTGGTAATAACTATTGCATTAAGATATGACAATCATGTGTTTTCATTCCAATCAGCCTCAGATCCTTTATAGACACCAACCTTTTGATGTTGGAAGAATACCCGTTGGGCACTTTAACAGAAGCGAGCCACTCACAAAGCTTTCTTTTTTCCTGTCTTGATAAGGTGTACTTCGCCAGAGGTAAGTAAGTTGCATTCCCTTTTTCCATAGGGATCAAGTTAATTCTAACCTTCAATTCCTTAAGATCCAACCGTGTTTTTTTACCGTCTTTGCTCTTATTAGGAATGTCTAGCAACATGCCCACAATTGATTCACAAACGTTTTTCTCAATATGCATGACATCCAAGCAATGGCGAACAAAAAGTGTCCTCCAATATGGAAGTTCGTAGAAGATTGACCGCTTTTTCCAAGGTCCATCAACCACGGGATCATTGTTACTCCGTTTTCTTTTCCCGAGCACCACTTTCAAGTCCTTAACCACTCATAAACGTCTTCGCCCGTCAAAACCCGGGGAGGGCTCTTTCTTCCGTATTACCATCGAAAGTCTTTTTTTGTTTGCGGTATCGATGATTTTGTGGTAAGAATCTCCTATGACCAAGGTAAATGGTTTTCTTACCATTCTTCAATCGGATAGAAGATGTTTCTTTCATACAAAGGGGACAGCCGATAGAACTCTTGACTGAATAACTATATAGATTTCCATAAGCAAGAAAGTCATTAATTGTCCACATCAACATTACACGGAGTGTGAATGTCTCTTGACGGTACGCATCTCTAACTTCAATCCCCTTTTACCATAAGCTATTTAGATCATCGATTAGTGGTGCTAAGTACACATCAATGTCATTCCCTGATTGTTGAGGACCAGATATCAATAATGTCAACATCAAGAACTTCCGCTTCATGATCAACTTTGCAAGGAGATTGTAGTTGACAAGTATGACAGGCCAAGTACTATGCCTACTACTCATATTACCATGTGGGTTCATTCCGTCCGCCGACAAACCAAGACATAGATTTCGTGGTTCCGCACTAAATTCAGGATGATCGGCATCAAAGGTCTTCCATTGTGGTGCATCGGCTGGGTGTCTAAGCATGCCATCTTCAACATGTTTATCATGGTGCCAAGTCAAATTCTTGGCATGCTCGGCATTACGGAATAAACGCCGCAGACGTGGTGCTAGAGGAATGTACCATAACACCTTTGCCGGCACACTTTACTGCAATTCGTTGGATTCTTGCCCGTCTTCCATCTTGACTCCTTACAAACCAGACATTCATCCAAATCCTCGTACGCATCTCAGTAAAGGGCGCAATCATTTGGACATGAATGAATTTTTTCATATTCCATTCCCAAAGTGCTCAATGTCTTCTTAGCTTCGTACATACTAGCGGGTATTTTATTATCAACCGGTAGAGCCTCTCTTAGAAATTCTAAAAGAGCCGTGAAACTAGAATTTGTCCACCCTCCCGATGCCTTTATGTTCCATAATTTGACCAATGCGGACAATTTCGTATATTTACTACACCCGTCATACAAGGGCATCTCGACATCATTCACCATTGCTTCAAATAACTCCGGACGATGCACAAACTGTTCTTTCAAATCATTAACTATATCAAACAAATTATCTCCTACATCTTCCTCAACAATAGGTTCTTTCGCTTTGTTCTTCGATGATGGTTAAAACACATTTCACCATGTAAATACTATGTTTGGTATGAACAAATAATCCAATGGGCAAGCAAGTATCTTCTAACTTCATCAACTGAATGAGATCTATGATTTCCACAATCCACACAAGGACATCGAATCTTATCATTCTTCATGTGAGTTTCCGCAAATGAAAAAAATTCTTCAACACCATCTCGATATTTCTAGTCAATCTATTAGCCTATATCCATTTTCGATCCATTTCCAAGAACCCGACCTAAATCGATATTAAATATATCATACAATTTATTCAATAATCAAGTTTTTGCATTTAAAAACACAACATATATATATATATATGAAGCTATTGAAAAAAGTCAACAAATAATCATACTTAAAAGAAGAAGAAAAAAACGAGAATATATACCATTTTTGACAGCTACTAATCGTCAATAAAAATCAAATAACTAAAAAGAAGAGTAAGTAATAATCACTATACTTACAAATATTTAGTATACGCGAGTTTCTATGGGGGAGACGTGGTTTCGCAGTGTAAGAGATGTGGATTCGCAGTTTTCTGTGATGTTTTTCGTGGCTGCGCGACAGTTCTATGAGATAAAATGAGGACTGCTGGAAAGAAAAATTAAGAATACACGACGGGTTTTTAAAACTCGTCGTTCAAATTGAAACTTTACACGACGGTTCCCAAGGGACCGTCGTGTAAAGTGGGCGCAAAAAGTTCCTTTACACGATGGTTCTAAGGAACCGTCGTGTAAAGTTATATGAAGACCACTTTACACGATGGTTCCATAGAACCGTCGTGTAAAGTTGGGACTTTACACGATGGTTACATGGAACTGTCATGTAAAGTGTGCGCGAATACACTTTACATGACGGTTCCTTATAACTGTCGTGTAAAGTACTTGACTTTACACGACGATTCTATGGAACCGACGTGTAAAGTGTGTGCAAATACCACTTTAAACTATGGTTTATTAGAACCGTTGTGTAAAGTCGGAGATTACATGACGGTTAATTAGAACCATCGTGTAAAGTGTGTGCGAAGACCACTTTACACGACGGTTCCATGGAACCGTCATGTAAAGTACCGACATTACACGACGGTTCTAATGAACCTTCGTGTAAAGTGTGTACGAACTCACTTTAGACGACGGTTTCATGTAACCGTCGTGTAAAGTCCGTACTTTAAACGACGGTTACAAGGAACCGTCGTGTAAAGTGTGTGCGAAGTCCATTTTACACGACGGTTCCACTAAATTGTCGTGTAACGTCAGTACTTTACACAATGGTTTCATGGAACCGTCGTGTAAAGTGGTCTTCGCACTCACTTTATACGACGGTTCTAATGAACTGTCGTGTAAACCTCACTTTACACGACGGTTCCAAATAAATCGTCGTATAATCTCCGTCGTGTAATCTACCTTTTGTAGTAGTGCTTGACTTTAAGTAATTATTCCAATAAAATACTACTATTTTGACTCTTTTTTTCTTATTTTAGTCTCCCTATAAATTCTTTTATCTATGAATTTTTTTAATCCCAAAATTTGTTCGAAGTATATTATTAGGGTCATTCTCACTTTATCTCATAAATTTTAAAACTCATCACTTTACCCATTAAACTTCGAATTTAACCAGTTAACCCCTCTAACAGAATTACATAGAGTTAGAAACAGACGGAAAAAATAAATATGGGAATTAGTCTTAATAAACCTATTTTGTTAGGATTTCTTTCAAAAAAAAAAAAAAAAGGAAAAAAGATCATATAACTGCACAATTAACTTGCTTTTTTTTTTTTTTATACTTTTTAAACTAAAATTCTGATATGAGGGATTAAATGATGTTAAATTCAAAGTTCAGAAAATAAAGTTAGAGTTTTAAAAGTTCAGGAATATAACCGAGAAAAATCCTAAAATTTTCATTTACATCATTTGTTTTTGATTAATTTACTCAAGTTCCGTCAACAAATTTTCTGATTTCATCTCTGAACATATGCAATATACTATACGAGTATATACGACAAAATACAAATGTTCAGCTAAAAAAGCAAATTAACGATGAGAACCCGAAAAGGAAAAAAGTACCTAATCCCTACTAGAACGATTACGCGCCACCTTAAGAACCAAATGTAATTTGCAACAGCTAAATATTGCTGCAAATATAACGATTAAAAAATTAAACACGGTGTTTAATTTTTGAAATAGTATAATTTGTTAAAAGTCATAAATGGGGGAGAGCATATAAGAATTATCAATGAAGTTGGCAGAGGAAATTTTGGAACAAAGCCGACTACAAAAACACCAAAAAAATTGTATTGCAACTATTCTTTAAGGATCATATCATACGAGCAATTGGATGCAGTTTAAAATTAAAATAGTAAAGAAGAAACAGAAATGAACGTAAAGCATACAACAAACAACGGAGTTTTATTCATTTGAATTCATAAGTCGTCGTACATGACATAAAATAAAATTTTTATTTAAAAGACACAAAATGAGAATGAGAACCGCTAATCGTGACTGTTTTAATGCGAAAGGAGAGGCGGGATGCTTTGTTCGTCGGTGAAGAAATTAGTTGGATCAACTTTGGTTTTTACATGAACCAATTTGTAGAAATTATTCTTGAAATACTTGGTACCCCAAATGCTTGCTTGTGCAATATTATTGAAAGTACTTGTGGTGTCACCCTCGATGTTATCCATTCCAATGTCGAGGTCTCGGAAGTTGAAATAAGTAGCCCTTGGGTTTTTTGAGACGTAGGGAGTCATGTAATCGTAAAGCTTTCTTATCCAACTCATATGAATTTTAGACGCTGTAATATTCCCAGCTTCTTCATCCCAATCCACGTAATAACGAACGTTGTAGAGGTTCCCAGCTCGATGTGGAAATGGGATCGAGGATTCTGAAATCTCGTTCAATTTCCCTCCGGAAGGATAAAGTGCGATCCAACCTCTTCCTACCGCTTCTTCATACAACATTCCCAACATTCCTTCCAACGCGTCTTCTGGAATAGGCTCTTCAACATAATCGGATTTCGCTTTGAAAGATCCTATATGGAAATTCGGTTTCCTAGTCAGCAGAACGTCCAGGGATTCTCCATCTCTGAATTCGTTGTGAAAGACGAAGGATTCGACCCAACTCATTTCAGTGCACTCCTGTCTTTGCAAACCCAATTCTGGAAATTCCTTTTCCATCAGTTGAAGGAGCTTGTCCACACCGCCATGGAACGTGGCCTGGAAGGAAGCTTCTAGAACAATTTTCTTATTCCCTTCTTTGTCAATGGAACTCGCAGTTCGGAATGAGAGAAAGATGTTTAGATCCTCATCGACTTTGTCAGCTCTGCTTTGCCACCAATAAACGAGCTTCTTTGTTGTGTCGTGTTCGAAATTCCTCTTGACATCAAACACGGTCACTGTCGAGGGAACATCAACTAGTTGAAGCTTCCATGCAATGACAATTCCAAAGCTTGCTGCTCCACCACCGCGTATGGCCCAAAACAAATCTTCCCCCATGGATTTCCTATCAAGAATTCTTCCCTGAGCGTCGATGATCACGGCGTCAACAATATTATCAGCTGCGAGGCCATGTTTTCGCGACAGAAAACCGTAGCCTCCTCCACTAAAGTGTCCACCAACACCGACAGTGTGACAAGCACCGGCAGGGAAGCCAAGATTTTCACTTCTCTCGGCAATCCTATAATAAAGTTCACCTAGCGTAGCTCCAGCTTGAACCCATGCAGATTTGCTCTCCACATCTACGCTAACCGAACTTAGGTTAATCAGGTCAATCACGACAAACGGGACATTATTATTGGACACATAAGAAAGGCCCTCGTAATCATGGCCGCCGCTTCTTGTTCTGATTTGCACGCCGTGTTTCTTGGAGCAATAAACAACGGCTTGGACTTGGGAGACATGAACCGGGGTGACGATGGTGAATGGTTTTGGGGACGAAGGCGAAGAAAAACGGGGGTTTTGTATGGTTGCATTTAGTGTAGTGTTGTATGACGGATCGTTTGGAGTGTGGACAATAGGTTTAGAAGTGGAGGTAGAGTTCGATGAAGTGGCCATGCAGTGAAGAAAATCATTTGGAGTGTGGAAAATGGGTTTAGAAGTGGCCATGCGGACAAGAAAGTGTTGATCATGAGTGTGATCATAAACAAATGAAAAAACAAGTATGAGAATTGTGGCATAGGACGAAGAAACTGCCAAGTATTTCATTTTTTTTCTCTCTCTTATATAATAGGTGAAAATATACAAGAAACTGAGTAAAATGATCAGGTTTGTTTTGGGATATTGTGAGATTGAAAGGATAGTAGTTTGCCTCTTTTATAGGAGAGGATTAAGAGAATGTTGGTGTTCTTTTGCTATGATAACTTTTGGGTGGTTGTTGCACAAAATACGTTTCTTTTTTGTTTTTTTTTTCCTTTTTTGGTATATTATTTAGGTGTACTAGTATTCGGATATTTTTAACTTCTTGTGCAAATTAGTCAAGAAATCATTTGTTTATTTGACACATCTTTGTATTTCTTCCTTTCGACGTTCATCATGACAACTAAATAAAAAATCCATTGGATACAGAAACATCTAATATATATGTTCCACGTACTATGATTAATAGTGAACTTGAAAAAATGAATAATTAATCCTCAAATTTCAATATTGTTGAACCATTTCAAAAGCGAAACTAACACTTCCGGACTCTACTGTATTTTTTTTAATATGATACTTAATAACATGTGGGATGAGAGAACAATGAAGTCACTAAAGTAGTGCCAACCTAGTCATAGATATTGGTGTATCTATTAATTTTGATCACCGTCATTGAACGGCGGAACTAGCATATTGTTTCAGTAGGGGAGGTACACTAAAGGATAAAGTTTTTAGGGGATTTATATAAGTATAAACAATTTTTAGTGCAGGAAAAATGAGAAAATACAAAGTTTTTAAAAGTAAAATTGTTTAAAAAAGAAAAGTCCACTAAGGTGAAAGCCTCCACTCGCTTATTAGGAGCTCCGCCGTTGCCGTCTTTTATACAATATATATATATATATATATATATATATATATTGAAATTCGCCATTTATGGTTGGTAGTTATACAGGCAAATGCATAGTCCTCAAACTTTTTTGATTATTTATTTTAATTGTATGGGGCTTATAGCTCATATTTATTAAAGAGAAACAAAAACACTCAATATATTTCTAATTTGAGAGTTACTATCAAAGAATGTTCACTCCCAACTGGTGAGCTAATCCCAGCAGGATACTAAACTTCCTTCTGACATCGTAATTGAATTTTCAGTGACAATTTATCTACTTGAAAATCTTGACGGAATACTTTTACATTATGCTATTATACATCTGTAATTACCAAAAAGAGAGAAAAAGTAGAAAAAAAAAAATCCAAGTCCTTGCTAAAACCTACTTTACAATGGTGAGAATTGTAATCGGTGATTCCAACATTGCTAAAGACCTAGATTATTGCAGTGGGTTTGGTTTTAAAACTTAAACTGCTTAGTAATATATAATACAACAAAAGACGGCAAATTTTGTATCTATTTGTTACATGTTGGTTGGAAATGCAATAATTTACTTATATTATCTTCAAAGTTATAAATTTTTCAGTTAGAGTTGTATAAGTTACGACAGACTTTAAATTTTTAAGAAAATACGATAACGTATGCATTTGAACTATAAATTACGCATTTTAAAATCCTAAGTCTGTAAAAGTTACAATAACTTTGTATTATGATAAGTGGCGGATCCAATATTAGCTCTACTATATATTTTTTTCTTTTTAATTCCATCATCAAATTGTTTTTTATTTTTCTATTTTATCCTCATTAAAAATTAAAAATCCTCACTTAATTCGAATTAATTCTACCCCCAAACTTTTATGATTTTTTTGGCCTTTCTCTCATAAATAATTAAATATTCTCGTATAGCTCGTTAAAACTTTATCCAATTTTTAAAATTTGATATTATTTTTTAAAATAAAAAAATATCAGCATACATTTCCACTCAAATTTATGTTCGACTCTGCCACTACCTATGAGACAGGTATCGTGGCGGCACCGTGAAAAGGTGCTGTCAAAGTTCCCTAATCTCCTGTCAATGTCCTTTCATCTTCCGTGTCCTTTTTCCGTCACGTCTTGGTGACGTCGTCTAGAAAAAATTTGACTCATAAAAGAGAAGCAGAAAACAAAATGGATACTTCGTGGTGTGCATAAGCTGGCAGGTGGCAACTCACCCGTCTGGGTTTTTTCCCATGTTTTTTTTTTTTTTGTTCTTTGCAAATGGAGACAAAAGTCATCACTCCACTTTTCTAAATATTATCAAGATTTTTCTTCCCTTGCCATCTATAGACTTTTCAAGTCAAGTGAAAAAGTGAAAAATATTACAAGTGTCTTTTTAGTCTTAATTTTATTTAATTGTTTGATTAAATTTAAAAATAGACATATTTTAATTAGTTTGAAAAATATAATCTTCCCTTTTTAAAAATAAATAAATAAATTTTCTCGTTACAGGTAGACCAAAAAAAAAGAAAAGAGGAAAAGTTAAAAACAACAACATAAAGAAGTATAAAAAGCACATGTTTCTACAAAAACAAAATCGGTCTAGAATGTACATATATACTAATATATTTGTAAGAAAAACAAAATATCTAGACAAAGGAGGACAAAATTAAGGATATTAATATGTTATTATAAAATAAATACATCTAAACTATATCATCGGATTAATTGGAAATATCTACTGTTATATATTCTCTAAGTACCATATTACACGTTCTCTAAGAATTTATTTTTTGTATTAATTGACAGATAAATATGCCAGTGCATTAAATAGTTGTGCATATTTTCTTCTCTTTCTCTCTAATGTTATGTTTAGTATGTGGAAAAGAAGAAGGAAGGAAGTGAAACAAGAGAAAGTAGAGGAAAACTGATGGAGTTGATTGTTCGATAAAAAAAAAAAAAAAAAGGAAATTAGAAGGAAAAAAGATTACAGTGGGATCCATTTTTTATTATCTCTAAAAGTGTGAGAAAAACTAAAATCCACCAAAAAAACTACAAAAAATACTCTTTAATATTCATTGCTTTTAAAGTAAAATAATATATATAGATAAATAAAATAGTAATTCTACAATTTTTTTGTTTTCTCTCAATCCATAAAACTAAAAAATATAAAGAAAAAACAAAATATTTCATCTCCTTTTTATTTTCTTTTACTTTCATTTTTACTTTCCGTCTTGTTAATTTTCTTTCCTTCTTAATAAACACAGGCAAATTGCCTACTTATAAAGACCTTTAAGTAAACCGGTTTATCACTATTGTTTCTGTCTTGTTTCACAACAAATGACTTTCTGTCTTGTTTCCATTAATTGAACTGATGGTTCACATCACATACATCTATCATGGAAAAAATCATGCTTGGTGAGAGATGAAATATATTAAACATTCTAGCCTCCTAGGGCGTTATAAGGGGTGCAGTCACCTATGAGCTGGCTATGACCGTGTAAGGACCTCCGCTCTCCGTGTGCTTTTTTTATAATTATTATTCTTGTTTCAATTTTATCTTTAAAAACGTTATAGGTTTCTCATTTTGTAGCACAAATAGTTGATAAATTCATTTATAAGTCTCCCAAAAAACTTTATCTTTTAGTGTATGTATGTCCTTACTGAAATAATAGATTGGTTCCATAATTAGTTGTTATGTCTATTCTTCGAATGGAAAAGAACCATAGGAAAGGTTCTAATTTTGGATTAAGAAATCCAAAAATAGGGGTGGTAATACGGATCACGACACGACGACACGACTAGAAAATTACATGAATTTCACGGGTTCGGGTTGGAAAAAATAGGAAGCGGGTCGTGTTCGGGTTGGGAAAAATTGACATGAAAAAAATTCGTGTCGTGTTCGGGTTGGACCCGTTTTTTTCGTGTCAATTTCGTGTCCACTTTTCGTGTCAATTTCGGGTCGCGTGTCAATTTCGGGTCAAATTTCGTGTCAATTTCGTGTTGCGGGTCAATTTTGGGTCAAGTTTATGTCGCGAGTCAAGTTCGTGTCGTTTCGTGTCAACCCGTTACGAGTTCGTGTCGTGTTCGTGTCGGTTTCGTGTCACGGGTCGTGTTCGGGTTGGGAAGAAAAAAATTCGACACGACACAAGACACGAATTGACACCCCTATCCAAAAGCATGGTGGAACGAAGATTGAGAACTAAATTCTTCCATGAGCGTGACTTTAGTACTTCTGGCAAAATGTTTTGAGAAAGATTCAAATATGGTGAATTATTTTTCATATTTTGCAGCAAAAACTTTGGTCCTTTCCTGTAGTTTACACCAATTAGTCAGGTTTGCCCAAATGTAACGGCAGTTGACTTAATTAGTAGGGTATTTTGTTTTCTTTTTTTCTTTTTTTTTTGGCAGACTATCTTTGCCTGTAACCATTCGTGTTCCTTTCTATCTTAAGGACTTCAGTTCCTTTTATTTGTCATTTTACTGGTAATCGACCAGTGGTTCCACCAGTTGGAAGATAAAGTGTGAATCTCTCTTTAAATTTATCTTCTAGGAATTTTCAAGTACACAAAACAAGTCAGAAGGAAGAGAGCTTGATGAAACTTGACATTATGTGATTTTTCAGAAAGAAATTGAGATAGTGATGCACACAAACTGTTTTTGGATAAGCTGGTGGAACTTAATAATTTAAAATATGATGTGACAGTGGATTGTGGAAAGAAAAATATTATTGTGCTGAAAATGGGATACGTGTGAAGTTGCTTAAATAAGACCTGATTGGATCCAGCAACCTTGATCTCTCTTAAGTTTCTTGTATGGGTTCTTAAGATAACGATTTTAGTGAGGCGTCTATTAATGATTTATGTTGGAAGTAGATCCTTTTTATTGAGGATTTTAACAATGAATTGCATAGATTGTGGATAATACGATTAACCAAAAACTACATTAGCAGACCAAAAAAAAAAGGGGAAAAAATATTGAATTTTTTCTTTTTTCTTTTCCCTATCTTTTGAATTAATAAGATTATATTTTTAATAGTAACTCAAGTATACTTAATCTAGGAAAATGATTGTCCTTTTAATGGTCATGATGGACTAACTCATAGACTCGGTGGTCTATATCATTAATTGACTAATATCAATATAGTGATCATTATTTATTTTGTTGTAGTTTGTAAACTATAAAGAATAAGTACAAAGTTATTTGAAGGGGAAAAAAAAAAAAAAAGGAAAAGCAAAACTCAAATATTTGTGCCCTAACATTATAATAACAAAATTAATCTTGATTAAAATACACTTAATCTTCACATGATAGAGAAGGACTATTACGGAATAAATTGTAATGTGATGACTAATTCTGAGACGTTTTAAATTTAAGAAATTGAAATGGGTTTAGGTCTATAATTGAGGGACAAAAATGAAAGTAACTTTTTTATTTTTTTATTTTTTGACGTAGTGAAACTCCTATCTCCAACTTCTTATTCCCCAAACCCTCTCTCTCTCTCTAAAATGCCATAACACCTTCCTCAAACCCAATTCTCTCTCTCGAATCCCGCCCACTCGGACCGCTCTCTGTCATGATCCGAAGAAAGAGGAGGGTTGAGGTGGAATTTCATCAAATCTACCATGATCTCGAAATAGAAGTAGCAAAAGCTGAATCTCTTGATGGTGTTTAAATTATCTAAATGTATTTATTGGTATGTAATGTTCAATAAAAAAAAAGAAATAGAAATTAAATTAAAGAAGAAAATAATAAAATATTAAGAGAGAAGAGCATATAATAATATTTAACATAGATGTACTTATATACATAACGGAATTAATAGAAGATTTACTAATAAGTAATACTATGAATGAGCTATCATATAAATACAAGTTACAATAAACAAAATTGAATTAATTGCCTAAAACTAACAAATCACTTACCTAAATTAAAATAAATACAAATAACTAATTCAACAATATGCGACATTTTTTGCAATATTTATAGAGATAGGAAAAAGACATGACTAATATACGACACTTTTAGCAAAATATATATATATATATATATATATATATATGAATTCTCTCTTATCTTACAATTAAGTAAGTCAAAATTACTTGTAATAACTAGTTGATTTATTTGTAATTTTATGTAAAATTATGAGGAACATGATATTGTTTAACAATTGTTAATGCAAAAAATAAGAATCACTAAGAGGGTGTTTGGTGAATGAGTTGAGTTTGAGTTAAGTTGAAATTTTTAAATTTCAGTTGAGTTGACTTTTTAAAAAGTAGTTATAAACTTTGTTGACTTTTCAGAAAAAGATAAAAATTGAGATGAAAAAATACAACTTAATTGGAGTTGAGTTGTGTTACCAAACACCCTCTGAAAATTATAATAAAATCAACTAATTATTATAATAATATATATAAATTACAAATCTTGCAATTGAATAAAAAAAATATGTTATATGTATTCGTATTTAGATATCTATATCTCTATATATACATATACGCGTATATCTCTATAAATATAGTCGTACACATATTTCGTCTCATACACACCAAGCGGACTTAATTTCCTCCTAGCAGTTGGTTTGCAATTTCATCATGGACATACGTATGCAATTTACATGTAATATGGATTGGAGAAGAGAGAGACAGAGATTAGTAATTGGATGCAATAAAAGAAAGAACGAAAAAAAAAAAAAAAGGATGGGGTGACTAAGGACGAAAACACTAATCACTTTTTTCGAAGTCGCAAAAACACACTGCGAAAGCGTGTTTTCAACTTTTTAAAATCTTATTTCAACTCTTAAGATTTACTAAAATTTTATTTGTGTCCTTATTTTACAAAAATAATTTTTCTCTTATTGAATAATTAAAATATGTTGTTCTACCTTATGTTTACAAGACAATTTATATCTATGCCCTCCTAGTCAATAATCGAAATATATACGTACATCTCTTTTCGATAAAATGTTGTCTCTTATTTTTAAATAGTGTCCCCATTAAAAAAAATGTCTAGTTTTACCCGCAGAGCATCACTTATAGCTATATTTGTTGCACTGGAATAAAATTATCACAAAACGACTAAAAGTATAATATTACTTAGTTCTATGAGAAAATATTGATGCGATCATGTTCAAAAAAGTAACTTCTTTAATGATTTCTATATAAAATTTTCGAATCCAAAAGATATTTATTCATGTGTGGCCGGAAAGAGAAGAACCAAAATTCGCATTTCAGTACGAGGCTTGGCTGGACTGCCTTGCATGAAGGGTTGGTCAGTGGTGTAAACCGAAAACTTTTCATATAAATAAGAAAAAGGACTAAGAGTGTTGCCATCGACTCCGAGCAGGTTGGTCATACGGCTTATGCAGTTGAAAGTTGTTCGGGTGAACTAGATTCACCGGTGTGAATCCATCGGTCGGAGAGGCCATTATGTGTTGGCCATGGTTTTTGAAGAAGCTCAAATAAACAACCAAGATTAGAAAGCTTTTGCAGATGTTTTTGTCCTTTTTTTTTTTTATAGTCTTAGTGAAAGAGATATGGAAGCTTATTGTGGTACGTACTAATTAATTTAACTATTTATAGAAGTTCAAAATGAGTTGAAGATTAGGAAGAGAAGACCACCACAAAGTTGCACAAAATAAAAATTTACCATAAAATATCATCTTCTTTTACAATCGGATTTTGCCGCCTAACTTTTAGAAGTCTAATCATATTAGATGTAACAAAAATTTCTTTAAGATATTTTCCCATGTTTTTTATTATTCAAACTCTTTAACTAATACTGATTGTAGTGATAACATATTTATAATGGTGACTTTTATATTTATCTTTTAACTTGTTACATCTAATCTCTTTAGCTCCTGATACATAAGTAGGGATGCGACAAGACGAGATTGGGATATGCTTTCTTGTCCCCATCCCTATCCCCCAAAATCCTCCATATCTCCGTCCCCATCATCAGTTGAATAAAAGCGGGGTTGGGATGAGGATTCCCCATTGAAGGGGCTTTTCTCATACCCGTCATGTACCCCATCTATTATAAATATACATTTATAAATACAACAAAGTAAAAACAAACAATAAAATATAAATACACCATAAATTTAGTTTAAAATAAAAGATTTCATTAACAAATCAAATTCTAAAATATGCAACTGAAATTTTAACCGTAAAGCCATTAGAAATCTCATCAAAACATTACAATATTTAAAAACTAAACCTTTATAAAATAATTAAGCTAAAAAAACTTGAAATCGTAAAAAAATAAACATAAAATTATCCTCATTTTTCCATCTCTTATAGCTTCAATTTTAATTTTATGGATATACACACTTTTAAAAATAATTTTTATAGTGTATTATATATTTATAAATATGTGATATCACACATACATATATATTGGAATGGAGATGGAGCAGTAAAAAGGCAAGGAGTGCTTTCCTCGTCCCCGCCATGCTAATCTTTTGGAATAAAAAATCATCGCCATCCCCATCTCTATTCCCAAACTTTGTCCTTCATCCCAGCCCCAATCGTAGCGGATCCCACAGAGAATATTATCATCCTTAGACATAAATCAAATTTGTTTTATCAGACAATGATTATTTTATATTTTGGATACTTCAAAAAAATAAAATAAAATAAAAGGGATCATTTTTCTATAAATATAATTAATATATGAAAAGCATGCATAAGCAGGTAGTTGATGACTGAGCTAATTTTGGAATTAATGAATAGCAAATATAATTAATTTGTTACATCTAATCTCTTAAGATCCCGAGACATAAATCGAATTTGTCTCATTTGCTTTAGTATCATAGTGGGGTAATTTTGGAATTAATGAATTTCATAAATTAATTAAAGAGTGTGATTAATTATCAAATTTATTTGAGCTTAAAATTATAGGTCCATAGTTTGCAACACTGTCTTCATTGTGCAATTGAACAAATGCATTAGATGGATTGAACTTATACGTACTCACACAATTTGTGTGATATAAAATATAAAAGAGGGTATCTACTTTCATTATTTTATAATCACAAAATTTATTTATCACCCATATAATTAATTATGAAATACTTGTGTTTTCTAAATAATGGTGATAATTTAAATATTAAAATTGAATGATACTAGCTAGTAAGACCAACTGTAGTTGCTCCTACTGATGTTGGGTATGATATGCAACTTATGATTTCTTAGTTTCCGGTTTTTGAAACTATAAATATTTATAATTTAAAATTAGATTTTCAATTTAAATATTTATAATACAACAAAATAAAATTTTAAAGGGAGGAATCCTTCTCGAAACGTGCCATGTGCACGTTAATATATAAATATATATATATATATATTAAATATATTTTAAAAAAAGGACCCTTCAAGAAACGTGTATAGACCACGTTTATTATTTAAATATTTATAATATATATATATAATTATTAAAAAAAACACGGAAACGTGGAAAAATGGTTTCTTTCTTGCAGTTATATGAACGTATATGAAATTTTGAGAAAATGATTCTTCTGATAAGAAAAGAAAATTCTTTTTGTTTTCAGAATAGATAAAATTCTAAGAGAGAAATGATCTCTAATTGCACGAAGACGTGTCTCTGTGCATGTTAATATATATATATATATATATATATATATATATAACATGGAAACGTGGAAAAGTGGTTTCTTTATTGCATTGTATGTATGTGATGTATACCCGCATATGGACCGGCGTGACGATTGCGAATGGTTTTGGGGACGAAGGCGAAGAAAAACGAGGGTTTTGTATGGCTGCATTTACTGTAGTGTAATATGACGGATCGTTTGAAGCGAAGATAATAGGTTTAGAAGTGGAGGTAGAGTTGGATGAAGTGGCCATGCAGTGAAGAAAATAATTTGGAGAGTAGAAAATGGGATTAGAAGTGGATGTAAAATTGGTTGTAAGAGTGGCCATGCGGCGAAGAAAGTCATGACGAGTGTGATCATAAACATATGAAAAAAGGAATATGAGAATTGTGGCAAATGATGAAGAAACTGCCAAATACTTCATTTTTTCCCTTATAATATGTGAAACTATAAATGAAAATGTTGGAAAATTTTGTTTTGTGCTATTTTGAGAATGAGAGGATAGTAGTTTGCCTCTTTTATAGGTGAGGATTAAGAGAATGTCGTTGGTCATTTTTGTACAACTGATTTAAACTGGGTTATGTTTGTATAAGTATACGTTTGTTTCTTTCTTTCCTTTTTTGGCCTACTCATTAGAAGTACGGTCTTTGTAAATGAGGTAAGAAAATCATATATGTCCACAAATATTCATATTTATTTGACATATATTTCTTCCTTTCGTTAATCATGAGAACTGAAACCAAAAATGTATAAGATATATAGAAACATTCCAATATATTCCAAGTACTATGCTTGAATCATTAATCTTTTTTGTATCCCAAATCATAACATCGGAGAACCCTTTTGAAACTAAATTCGCTACTAATGCTTGGTGGCTATGCAGGAAAATGTAGAGTGGTCACAATATATATCCTATGACTCTCAAGTATTAAAATGAAACAAAAATACTAACAGATTTCAAATCTGAGAGCTCCTACCAAAACACATTCCCTTCCAACCATTGAGCTAGTCTCAACAGAGTCACATAGCGATCAAACTTCCTTTGTCATCCTAAAAGCGAATTTTTCAGTGACAACTTGTTGTCATTAAAAACTGACTACTTTTTTTAAAGAAGTATTAACTGACTACTTGTACGTTAAGACATTATACACATGCAACCACTGATCAAAAAGAGGGGGGGAAAAAAATATCCATGGCCATTGCAGAATGGTATCCGATAATTTTGATAAAGACCTAGATTGTTGTAGTGTGTTCGGTTTTAAAACTTTAAATTATTCATTAATTTACATATTATACCTTAGAACATATAAATTTTAAATTTTAGCTCACGTTTGATGTACGAGTTTGGAATGAAATTTTTATGTTAAAGTTGGTTGACTTTTCAAAAACTGGTTATAATTTTTGTTGACTTTTTAAGAAAAAAGACAAAAACTGAGCTGAAAAACTTAAGTTTGAACTTGAGAGCCAAACAAAAGCTTATAGCATGAGTTTGGTTCGTCAGTTGGAGATAAAAATTTTACTTTAGAGTTGGTTGACTTTACAAAAACTAGTTATAAATTTCATTGACTTTTCAAAAAAATAAATAAAAACTGAGACGAAAAAGTAGATTCTACTTGGAATTAAACTTAAATATCAAACAACATCTTAATATTTTTATAAGTTCTTAATATAGTAATTTGTTCATTTCATTGATACCTAATAGTGAATTAAAATTGTAAAAATTACCATATATTTATGTAACGTTACCAATTTCGAGACTTCGCTGCAAAAGGAACTGATGTCACATAAAATTTTTCCATTGCTCTCTAGTCAATACCTGTGCATATTCCTTGTCCCTTTTTGCTCAATTATTGGTGACATGATGTAGAAAGAGTTTGACTTGTAAACAAAGTCAGCTGGTTCTTAACAAATATATATAGGTCTAGCTAGGCAGATTACGTTAAATGACCAACCTTTGAATGTTGTCTTCTTTAGAAGTTAGGCTCGTCTAAAATACATTTTTAGAAAGAGGTTGGTTTTCTAGAGCAAATGTCTAAAGATACATTAACTAAATGAGAAGCAAAAAAGAAAAATGGATAATTAAAAAACAAATGTCACCTGGTGGTCCAGTCGCATCAGTGCGTGGATTTTATTATGGTTTTTTTTTTTTGGTCCTTTTTTTTTTTTACTTTCATTTTTACTTTGTTTTCCTTGTCAGTACTCTTCTATATACTGGTTAAAATACGTTCCAGGTACATTTTTGAGTTGTAACTGAGCTATTTATAACGCAGAATATGAATTATAATATGAATAATTTATGCGTGCATATATTAATGGGAAGCTATATATTCAAAAGCCTTTGGCTATCGATATAATTAACCAACTCTCATGCGATGTTGCCATCCACCAAACGTATTCGTAGTTAGAGCTAAGCGTATAAGTTCTTTTGCACCTCTCTAATTTTACTTCAAAATCAATGAATACAGTTACTACTCAATGTAAGAAGTGCTTTTTGTTTCATTGGAGTGAGTGTTAAAACTTATCCATGTTTGCAATGTCATTCGTGGATTTTTTTTTCGTGACGCCGGCTGGGAGAAACATTCACGGCATCACGTCGGGAATAATATAATTTATGTATTACATATGGAAATTTATACATTTGAAAGTTAGACTTATATATATTATTATGTAAACTTTTAAATTTTTAAAAGATACGATAACTTATATATTTGAACAACTAAATTGCGCATTTCAAATACTAAACTAATAAAATCGATACAGTTAAACAATAAAATTACGCATTTTAAATATTAAAAATTGTAAAAATTAGGATGAAATTGTAACTGCAGTTACCATGACAGCACCGCAAAAGGAAATGCTCTTCTATGAAGATTTTTCTCCTAATCTTTAGTCAATGCCCGTGTATCTTCCTTGGCCTTTTTTGCTCATTTTTTTTGTTTTGGGCTATTGTGAGAATGAGAGGATGGTAGTTTGTCTCTTTTATTGGTGAGGATTAAGAGAATGTTGTTGGTCACTTTTGTACAACTGATTTAACGTGGGTGGTGGTTGTATAAAATTATACGTTTCTTTCTTTCTTTCTTTCTTTCTTTCTTTCTTTCCTTTTTGGCCTACTCATTAGAAGTACGCTCTTTGTTAACTTGTTGTACAAATGATGTAAGAAAATTATACATGTCCATTGAATCATATTTATTTGAATGTCGTCTTCTTTTGATTCCAGTTGCTGTAGAACAAACGTCCAAAACGTAGGCAATAGAGGCCCAGCTTGTTTTCTGTTTTTTTTTTTTTTTTTGTTTTTTTACTTACATATTACTCATACATATACATAAATATGAGTAATAGTATATTAAGCCCCCTCAAAAATTGCGTAACGGCCCCTAAAAAGTTAGAAATCTACTATAGACCTCAAATTTAAAAGTTTCATTACCTAAACCCAATAACCCAAGTGTTTTATGCAAAACTGCTATAAATGATGCCTTCTTATATTTATGCGCATCATAATATAAAAATTGATAATTTTGCTATTTCATAACATTAAGGGGGTGTTTGGGATCACTTGGAAATAATGTTTCCAATTTTTTTTTGTCATATTCCTCCAATTTTACTATTCACTTTTCCAAACATTTTCAAAAAACACAAATTTTAAAAGTCTATAACTTTATCATTTAAAGTCGGAATGAGATGATTATTTTTTCAAATTGTAAAAAATTTCGAGAGGAACGAAATAAATCCATATTGCTAATTTTTTTTTTTGCAAACAAGTTTCAAATTTTTGCACTTTGTCACTCCGAACATTTCATTTTCATCAAATACATATTTTCAAAGCTCAAACTATCTCCAACCTCTAAAATACCGTGTCTAAACATGACCCCAAGTGGGCTTATTTAATTTTAATATTAGATTAGACAAAATTATAAGAAAGTACTCAAAACATAGCTCTCCGCCTAATTTTCTTGTAACCCAATAGTTCAAACAACCCAAAATGAGCCAAAGTGCCCAAAATGAACTTAAATAGCCTTGATAATAATGAGGTTATTATAGAACATTTTCAGTACATGAAAGCCGACGGGGGACATTGTAGTAAATCCTTTTTTTTTTTGGGTACTGGTTAGTACATTATAAGTTGTTGAAGTTGATAAATTTTTGTTGTATATATAAGCCCCCAGAAAAAAATATTCACTGCTTCATCACTACTCCAAAGATATATTAATTAAATGAGAGACAAAAAGAAAATGGATAATTCAACCCAAAAAACAAAAAACAAAAGCAAGCAAACAAACAAACAAAATGGCTACATTTTCTATACTCTATCTATCCATCTATCTATATTTAAAACGATGAATGTATTTTTTATAGTGCATTCAAACTTTTTTTTAAGCCATCAAATCACATGTCATGTGACGGACCGATCACATGCAACGTGGATTTAGTTACTACTATTTTTGGCTGTTATTAGTTTTTTTTTTTTTTTTTACTTAACTATACTTGTCAATATTCTTTTAGATATATACATACATATATATAAATAAGGACGAATGTGATAGTGCATTCGTCTTTTCTTTTGGATGAGTATGTGTCTTGAAGCAGAAGGTTGTGATGCGTGCATTCCTTTTATTGTTCCTTTATGTTATACTTCATGTCATTTTTGTCAGTAAGTTTAGTTTAGTTTGGAGTAGTTTAATATGCTAACAAATAAATCTTTAATTAGAGGTACGTTTTGGAAGAACAGAATATAGAATTGCAGTTTTATTTTAGATCTACCGTCAAGTCCCTTTTTTCCCCCCTCTTAATTTTAAGTTTTTTTGTGGGATTTTTGTGGTTTTTAAGCTTTTTTTTTTTTTCTTTTTTTTGATGATATAAAGATTTCTCTTTTAAAAAATTTCTCTTTTTTTCCTACCAAACTCTCTCTTTTGTATTTTTGGAATTAAAATCTTATTAAGCTATTTATAATTGTTGAAAGACCACAATTCACCTACAAAACATGTCACAACTTAAAGAGATAGAGAGAGAGAGAGAGAGAATGTAAAGAAAGATGGTTCCATAATCAATACCACAATAATACTTCTATCTCTCTCCAAAACAAAAAAAAATGGTGGTGCTATTGAGGCTTCAACCAACTTTAAGCACATGAAATTTAGTGAGGCATTTGGTGTATATATATATATAATATATATATATTCCTAAATCATCTTCAGCCAAAAGACTGGCCGGATCAAAGTTTCTTATTCATAGGAGATTTAAACATTTTGTAGGGTATTTTCTTAATTATTCTCAAGGCTCGATAATTCCAGATTTTTCAAGGAGTGTCTTTAGCCGTTTTTATGATGGTTGAAGGATGTTAAGGATTCATTGGCATGGATCATTAGGTAATGTAGTTGGCGGAATGAGGGGGGAAAAAACGTAACAGAAAAGGTTTTTATATTATTTTTTCAAAACATCCAGAATTCGATTCGTATTGCTATTATTACTATCATACATTCAATATAATTGTACCCCAGTAGACATTTTTAATGGTCTATTTGTACACTAGGGTTGCTTGTGCAAAGAGGAAAATTAACTTCCTCACCCATTTCCTTATGCCTATGGAGTCAATGCACTTCCACAAGTTGTTCTTTTATTACTTCTAGTAATTTCCTCTGATGAGAGTGCAACATTTGGACTACCAAGATAATTAATGTAATTTGTAGCCGAATATATTTACTTTAACAATTAAAATAAAATATTATTTAGTTATAGTATAATTATTTAGTTTAACAATTAAAATAAAAGCTAGTGCACAATAATTACCTACATATTTGAAATAAATAACTGTTGATACACAAAATGTAAGGGTGTTTGAACTCGACCCACATAGCTTAATGTGAGCCGAGAAGCTACCCAATTCATGTTCAGGGATCTTTGAATGGATCGTTGTTTAGAAAGTCAAGGAATATAAGTCGGCCCACTTTATTCATTCGGATTAGATCCTCAACCTACTTAGGAGGCACACAAAGGGAAGATGATCAACCAAAATGAATTTCACGGCAATATTGAGGCATGTAAATTGACATTTTGTTTTGTAGACAAAGCGACTTTGACAGTTTGTTTGGCATAGAGAGAGAGAAAGAGAGATGACAGAGAAAGAGTATGATAGATAAGATGGGGACATTATGGTCAATCTAAATTTTTTATAGTTTGACTTGTTGACCATCCTTCACTGGATGGCTTGAATGGCAAATCTAAATTTTGTTTTAGTTTGACTTGTTGACCATCCTTCACTTGTTGACATTCCTGTCATTTTCAATTTTGTTAGGGCCCATTTAGAGGGGTATTGAAGATAATGTTTTAGATATTGGTTTAGTAATATGTGTATGGTAGGAAAACTTTTGAAAAAATTCTGTGATATAGAAAATAATACAAAAATTTGAGATGTGTTTAGATATATATATATATATATATATATATGCAATATAAATCTTATTTTATTTGTCATATCCTTACAAGCATTTTGATATAAAAATCATCTTATTTCGATTTAAAATGAGATGATTATGGGCTTTTAAAGTTGGAGTTTTTTTAAAAATGAAAAAGAGAAAAAGTTTGATGTAAAGTTATGATTTTGAAATCCACATAGTGTATTATCATTTGGAGATGCCACTCCAAGTGGACCCGTATTCCCTAGTCTCTCAATAATTACATATTTTACATGGAATGATTTTAGCCGTCGTTTTAGGGGTTGACATAGAAGGAAAATTTTAAAACCCATGAGTGATGTTTTATAATGGTGTGGAAGAAAGTAAAGGTTTGATTGATATTTCCTCTAATGGTAGAATTAATAAAATATAGATGGGGTTATCGCTCTCTTGACTTTAAGTAATTATTCCAATAAAATACTACTATTTTGACTCTTTTTTTCTTATTTTAGTCTCCCTATAAATTCTTTTCTGTAAGAATTTTTTTAATCCCAAAATTTGTTCGAAGTATATTATTAGGCTCATTCTCACTTTGTCTCATAAATTTTAAATCTTATACTTTACCCATTGAACTTTGAATTTAACCAGTTAACCCCTCTAAAACAGAATTGAATATAGTTAGAAATAGACAGAAAAAAATATGAAAATTAGTCTTAATTAACCTATTCTATTAGGATTTCTTCGAAAAAAAAAAGAAATGGAAAAAAGACTATATAACTGCACAATTAAGTTACTTTTTTTCTGACTTTATAAACTGAAATTCTAATATAAGGAAATAATGATGTTAAATTCAAAGTTCGGAGAGTGGAGTGAGTTTTAAAAGTTCAGGAACATAACTGACAAAAATCCTAAAATTTTCATTTACATCATTTGTTTTCGATTAATTTACTCAAGTTCCCTCAATAAATTTTCTGATTTCATCTCTGAATATATACAATAGCTAAAAAAGCAAATTTACGATGATAACCCAAAAGGAAAAAAGTACCTACTCCCTACTAGAACGATTACACGCCACCTTTAGAGCCAAATATAATTTGCAACAGCTAAATATTGCGGAAAATATAACGATTTAAAAAATTATACACGGTGTTTAATATTTGAAATAGTATAATTTGTTAAAAGTCGTAAGTGGGGGAGAGCATTTAGGAATTATCAATAAAGTTGGCAGAGGAAATTTTGGAACAAAGCCGACTTCAATAGCACCAAAAAAATTGTATTGCGACTATTAGTTAAGGACCATATCAATTGGATGCAGCTTAAAGTTAAAATAGTAAAGAAGAAACAGAAATGAACGTAAAGCAAACAACAAACAACGGAGTTTTATTCATTTGAATTCATAAGTCGTCGTACATGTCATAAAACAAAATTTTATTTAGAAGACACAAAATGAGAATGCTAATAAAGACGCAAACGAGAACCACTAATCATAACTGTTTTAATGCGAAAGAAGAGACGGGATGCTTTGTTCGTCGGTGAAGAAATTAGTTGGATCAACTCTGGTCTTCACATGAACCAACTTGTAGAAATTATTCTTGAAATACTTGGTACCCCAAATGCTTGCTTGTGCAATATTATTGAAAGTACTTGTGGTGTCACCCTCGATGTTATCCATTCCAATGTCGAGGTCTCGGAAGTTGAAATAAGTAGCCCTTGGGTTTTTTGAGACGTAGGGAGTCATGTAATCGTAAAGCTTTCTTATCCAACTCATATGAATTTTAGACGCTGTAATATTCCCAGCTTCTTCATCCCAATCCACATAATAACGAACGTTGTAGAGGTTCCCAGCTCGATGTGGAAATGGGATCGAGGATTCTGAAATCTCGTTCAATTTCCCTCCGGAAGGATAAAGTGCGATCCAACCTCTTCCTACCGCTTCTTCATACAACATTCCCAACATTCCTTTCAACGCGTCCTCCGGAATAGGCTCTTCAACATAATCGGATTTTGCTTTGAAAGAGCCTATATGAAAATTAGGTTTCCTACTCAGTAGAACGTCCAAGGATTCTCCATCTCTGAATTCGTTGTGATAAACGAAAGATTCGACCCAACTCATTTCAGTGCACTCCTGTCTTTCCAGACCCAATTCTGGAAATTCCGTTTCCATCAGTTGAAGGAGCTTGTCCACGCCGCCATGGAACGTGGCCTGGAAGGAAGCTTCTAGAACAGTTTTCTGATTCCCTTCTTTGTCAATAGAACTCGCAGTTCGGAATGAGAGAAAGATGTTTAGATCCTCATCGACTTTGTCAGCTCTACTTTGCCAACGATAAACGAGCTTCTTTGTTGTGTCGTGTTCGAAATTCCTCTTGACATCAAACACGGTCACTGTCGATGGAACCTCAACTAGTTGAAGCTTCCATGCAATGACAATTCCAAAGCTTGCTGCTCCACCACCGCGTATGGCCCAAAACAAATCTTCCCCCATGGATTTCCTATCAAGAATTCTTCCCTGAGCGTCGATGATCACGGCGTCAACAATATTATCAGCTGCGAGGCCATGTTTTCGCGACAGAAAACCGTAGCCTCCTCCACTAAAGTGTCCACCAACGCCGACAGTGTGACAAGCACCGGCAGGGAAGCCAAGATTTTCACTTCTCTCGGCAATCCTATAATAAAGTTCACCTAGCGTAGCTCCAGCTTGAACCCATGCAGATTTGGTCTCCACATCTACGCTAACCGAACTTAGGTTTATCAAGTCAATCACGACAAACGGGACATGATTATTGGACACGGAGGAAAGGCCCTCGTAATCATGGCCGCCGCTTCTTGTTCTGATTTGCACGCCATGTTTCTTGGAGCAATAAACAACGGCTTGGACTTGGGAAACATGAACCGGCGTGACGATGGTGAATGGTTTTGGTAACGAAGGCGAAGAAAAACGGGGGTTTTGTATGGTTGCATTTAGTGTAGTGTAGTATGACGGATCGTTTGGAGTGTGGACAATAGGTTTAGAAGTGGAGGTAGAGTTCGATGAAGTGGCCATGCAGTGAAGAAAATAATTTGGAGTGTGGAAAATGGGTTTATAAGTGGGCATGCGGACAAGAAAGTGTTGATCATGTGTGTAAGCATAAACAAATGAAGAAACAAGTATGAGAATTGTAGCATAGGACGAAGAAACTGCCAAGTATTTCATTTTTTTTCTCTTATATAATAAGTGAAATTATAAAAGAAACTGAGTAAAATGATCATGTTTGTTTTGGGATATTGTGAGATTGAAAGGAGAGTAGTTTGCCTCCTTTATAGGAGAGGATTAAGAGAATTTTGGTGTTCTTTTGCTATGATGACTTTTGGGTGGTTGTTGCACAAAATACGTTATTTTCTTTATTTCCTAGTATTCAGATTTTAACTTCTTGTACAAATTAGTCAAGAAATCATTTGTTTATTTGACACGTCTTCGTACTTCTTCCTTTTGACGTTCATCATGACAACTAAATAAAAAATCCATTGGATACAGAAAAAATGAATAATTAATCCCCAAATTTCAATATTGGTGAACCGTTTCAAAAGCGAAACTAACACCTCCAGGTGCCGGACTCTACTGTATTTTTTTTTATGTGATATTTAATAACAGGTGGAATGAGAGAACAATGAAGTCACTAAAGTGGTGTCAACCTAGTCAGATGTCCTGGTATATCTACTAATTTTGATCACCGTTATTAAATGGCGAAACTAGCATATTGTTTTAGTAGGGGATACACTAAATGATAAAGTTTTTAGGGGATTTATATAGGTATACAATTTTTAGTAAGGGAAAAATGAGAAAATATAAAGTTTTTAAAAGTAAAATTGTTAAAAAAGAAAAGTCCACTGGGGTGAGAGCCCCCACTCGATCATTAGTCGCTCTGCCGTTGCTGTATTTTATACAATATATATATATATATATATATATATATTGATCAACTAATCTGCAACTAAATTCGCTATTTATGGTTGGTAGTAACACAGGCAAATGCATAGTCCTCAAACTTTTTTGATTATTTATTTTAATTGTATGGGGCATATAACTCATATTTATTAAAGAAAAACAAAAATACTCATATATTTCTAATCTGAGAGCTACTATCAAAGCATGTTCACTCCCAACCGCTGAGCTAGTCCCAACAGGATATCAAACTTCCTTCTGAGTTCTGACATTGTAATTAAAATTTCAGCGACAATTTATAGCCTTGAAAATCTTAGCCGAATACTTTTAAATTATGCTATTATACATCTGTAATTACTAAAAAGAGAGAAAAGTATTAAAAAAAAAAAATCCAAGTCCTTGCTAAACCTACTTTACAATGGTGAGAATTGTAATTGGTAATTCCGACATTGCTAAAGACCGAGATTATTGTAGTGGGTTTGGTTTTAAAACTTAAACTGCTTAATAATAATACAACAAAGAGAAGTTACGAAAAAATATCACTATAACAAACTGATCGTTGCAAAATATTTATTTGCAAGGACATGTCGTTGCTTCCCGGTCATAGAAAAAACATGGTCACAAATAATTTATTTACGACGACAATCGTTGCCTTTTAGTCATTGTAATAAGTTCATCGAATTTTCTTATTGGTGATGTGGCATTGATTATTCACGATGATACAATAATTAAAAATATCGTGGCAATTAGTTAACCAAATAATGATGTGGAAAATATTATTTGTGACGTCATATTTCAACATGATGTCCCAAATGATTTGAGTTTTTGCTTGAATAAATAATCATATGTGACTACATGTCACAAATAATTTTTTATGGGTTAATATTTAGGATGAGATGTCGTCGCAAATAATAAGTTATATATTTTTTAATATATTAAATAATAATATATAGAATTATTATTTATTAAAAATCAAATTTGATATAAACATAACTTAATTAATTAGATAATAATATTCAAATTTTAAATGAAATTAATATTAGTTGTTAAGATAACTAGCAACAGCTTGTATCATTGATAAAATAAAACACAACAAAAATATTGTATCAGCGGTCGGGATAAATAAGCATGGAAAATACAAAAACACAAAAGAAGTATCAATAATAAAACTAATCCCCTAAGCTCGCAGCAGCATCATCATCATCTTCGTCTTCTTGCTCGGATGGGGCGAAGAGGCAAGTTCTTCAGGAGAAGCAACGGGCTGGAATGTGAAGTTAGGATTAATTTGGGACATGCATCATCCTCATCATCTGGTTCTCGTACATGCTCATCTTATATTAATTTAGAAGTCTAGATCTGTTATCCCATTTAGCTATCTTATTGCTTATCACATCATTGAAATGTTGACAACTCAACATAATTGTCACATCAGCTTTCTATTTTTATTTGTTTTCACTCTTTCTCCAAACGTCTGTTAACAAACGGAAGAAAGTGAAAGGGAACATCAAAGGCAACAGCTATTATGATGGAGACGATGTCAAGCGTACTAACGCTGAGGGCTTGACTTGTCAGATGAATAAGCAAAAAAATAAACAATAAACAGCTACAAACCATAGAACTCTTTTTATTCTCGTTTCCGGCAAAATAGAAAATGATTACCTACCATAATAGGACTAAAAAACTACAAATTCGGACTTTTTTTGGTTGAATCTACATAAAACGTCAATCTGTAAGAGCATCACATAAAACAACATAAGGAGAGAGAGTATTTACATGAGAAAAAAAAATCGAAGAAAAAAAAAGACATCTAATACTAACATGTGTTTGGTATTAAGGTTTGGATTATAAAATTTGGGTTTTGATTGTGACTCATTCATATAAATTTGAAAGCTGCATAATATATGTATTTAAATTTGAATGACGAATTTGAACTTTTATTTGTCAAAAGAGGCATTTATTTGCACCTAAATGGCAAAACGAAAACCATATTTAAAGCTTTATTTGGTGTTTCTGCCTCTCTTTGAATTATATGGGCACACTTGTTACAAAATAGGAAACCAACTTTAAAAAAAAAAAAGTTTTAAAAATATACTTAGAAAAGGACAAATTAAAAAATGTTAACAAGACATGCTTTGAAGGAAAAAACAACTAAAAATATAAGAGACTATTGCCTTGTGCAACGTATTTGGGATGATGGATGTAAGAGAAAGGATCATCTTTTGTGAGGGAAACACTCTCTTCTGTTTTTTTTTTTTTTTTTTTTACTACCAAAAAACACTCTCTTATTTTTCTGACGGGCGACTTTGGATTTTACAAAACCCTGTTATATATATATATATATATATATATATATATATATATATATAAAGGGGAAAATGGTTGGGCTTACCGCATTTGGAAGAAAGAGTGAAAAAAAGAAAAAAGAAAAAAGTTGACAAAACAATCACGATGAATTATCAATATTTCAATTGTGAAACAGTCAAGAGAACAACTAAACGAGGACAACGGATTCGGACTTCTAAAGATAAGTCCAAAACTGCTATCCCCAATTTGATTGTCCCATATATATATTTCAAGGTTCTTTAATAAGACCATGCACATATATGCTACACTTACCCATGTAAATGGTTGCAAAATTTTGTATGTCATTAAGCACCAAAATTTGTATCTATTTGTTACATGTTGGTTGGAAATGGAATAAGTTACGTATATTATCTTAAAAGTTATAAATTTCGAACGTTAAAATTGTATAAATTATGATAGACATTAAATTTTTAAGAAAATACGATAACGTAAGCATTTGAACTATAAAATTACGCATTTTAAAATCCTAAATCTGTAAAAGTTACAATAACTTTGTATTATGATCAGTGGCGGATCCAATGTGATCTCCACCAAATTTTTTTTCCTTTTTAATCCCACCATCAATTTTTTTTTAATTTTTCTATTTTATCCTTATTAAAAATTAAAAATTCTCACATAATTTCACTGGAATTAATTCTACCCCTAAACTTTTATGATTTTTCGGCCTTTCTCCCATAAATAATTGAATATTCTTACATGATCTCACTAAAACTTTATCCAATTTTTACATTTTGATATTATTTTTTAAAATAAAAAAAATATCGTATACATTTCCACTGAAATTTGTGTCTGACTCTAGGAGCTGCTCCCGTATGAAAAATTTTCCCCTAATCTCCTGTCAAAGTCCTTTCATCATCCTTGTCCTTTTTCCGTCACGTCTTGGTGACATCGTCTAGAAAAACTTTGACTTGTAAAAGGGAAGCAAAAAACAAAATGGACTTCAAAGTGTGCATAAGCTGGCAGGTGGCGACTCACCTGCCTGGGTTTTTTCCATGTTTTTTATTCTTTCCAAAGGAGACAAAAGTCATCGCACGACTTTTCTGAACATTATCAAGACTTTTCTTCCATTGCCATTAATAGACTTTTCAAGTCAAGTGAGAAATATTATAAGGGTCTTTTTTAGTCCCTGTTAGATTTAATTGTTGGATTAAACGTAGAAACAGACATATTTTAATTAGTTTGAAAAATAGAATCTTCCCTTAAAAAATAAATAAATAAATTTTCTCGTTATATATAGACCCAAAAAAAAAAAAAAAGAGAAGTTAGAAACAACAACGTAAACAAATATAAAAAGTACATGTTTTCTACAAAAGTGAAATCAGTCTAAATTGTACATATATATATATAATAATGTATTTGTAAGAAAAACAAATGATCTAGGCAAAGTAGGACAAAATTAAGGATATTAATATGTTATTACAAAATAAATACATCTAAACTATAGCATCGGATTAATTGGATATATGTACTGCTATATATTCTCTAAGCACCATATTACACGTTCTCTAAGAATTTTTTTTTGTATTAATTGACAGATAAATATGCCAGTGCATTAATTAGTTGTGTATATTTTCTTCTCTATGCAACAGGACAAGATGGGGAAATGCTTTCTCGTCCCCATTCCCGTCCCCCAAAATCATCCCTATCTCCGTCCACATCCCTAGTTAAATAAAAGTGGGGTTGGGGATGAGAATTCCCCGTTGAAGGGGCTTTTCCCATACCCGTCATGTTCCCCATCTATTATAAATATACATTTATAAATACAACAAAGTAAAACAAACAATAAAATATAAATGCACTATAAATTTAGTTCAAAATAAAAGATTAATTTCATAAACGAATCAAATCCTAAACATATGCAAATGAAATTTTAACCATAAAACCATTAAAAATCTCATCAAAACATTACAATATTTGAAAACCAAACCTTTATAAAATACTAAAGCTAAAAAAGCTTGAAACCGTAAAAAATAAACATAAAATTACTCTCATTTGTCCATCCCTTATAGCTTCAATTTTAATTTCATGGATGCACATACTTGTAAAGATAATTTTTATAGTATATCATATATTTATAAATATATAGTATAACACACATATACATTAGAACGAGGACAGTGCAGGGAGTACTTTCCCCATCCCCGCCCTACTAATCTTCGGGAATAAAAAATCATCCCCATTCCTGTCTCCATCCCCGAATTTTGTCCCCCATCCTAACCCTATTCGCGGCGGATCCCCACAGAAAATATTGTCATCCCTATAAATAAATCAAATTTGTCTTTATCAGACAATGATTATTTTATATTTTGGATACTTCAAAAAAAAATAAATAAATAAAATGGATCATTTTTCTATCAATATAATTAATATATGAAAAGTATGCATAAGCAGGTAGGTGACGACTGAGCTGCTCGGTTTTATTTTTTTACTTTTAGTTCTTGTGCAGGTTCATTCGTTCAATAATTCTTTAAGATTTTGTCCCATGTGTTTGATTATTCAACTCTTAAATAATACTGATTGGAGTGATGACGTATTATAAGTATTTATAATGGTGAATTAATGAATTTGATTAATTAAAGAATTTGATTAATTATTAAATATATTAGAATTTAAAATTATAGGTTCATAGTTTCTAACACCGTCTTTATTATGTAATTAAACAAATGTATTAGATGGATTAAGCTTATACCCACAAATTGTGTGATATAAAATATAAAAGAGGATATGTACTTTCATTGTTTTATAATCACAAATATTTATTTATTGCCCACACAATTAATTATGAATTACTTGTGTTCTTTAAATAATAGTGATTATTTAAAAATTAAAATTGGATAATACAATAAGTAAGACCGGTACCCACTGTATTTGCTCTTACTGATGGTGGGTGGCACTCATTGATATGCGGATTATGATCTGTTAGTTTCCGGTTTTTGAAATTATAAATATTTATAATGTAAAATTAGATTTGCAATTTAAATTATTTATAATATAACAATTTTTTTTTCAAAATAAATGGAGGAATCCTTCTCAAAACGTGCCATGTGCACGTTAATATATATATATATATATATATATATATATTAGATATATTTAAAAAAAAAAAGGGCCCTTCAAGAAACGTGGAGAGACTACGTTTATTATTTAAATATTTATAATATCTATATATAATTATAAAAAAAATGGAAACATGGAAAAATGGTTTCTTTCTTCCGGTTATATGCACGTATATGAAATTTTGAGAAAATGATTCTTCTGATAAGAAAAGATAATTCTTTTTGTTTTTATAATAGAAATGTGGAAAAGTGGTTTTTTTTTTTTTTTTCTTAGTTGTATATATGTGATACATAAACACTTATGGAATTTTTGGGAAATGATTCTTCTGATAAGAAAAGAAAATTCTAAGAGAGAAATGTCCTCCAATTCAACAAAGATTAAGTGTGGAAGAACGTCAGGTCGAGGAGTCCAATCGGTTCTAGATCCAATGAAGTTGTTTCAAGAAATTTAGTGTTATCGACCTAATCGGACGACGTTATCATTATCATTATCCAATCTTTTGTATATTAAATTAATATAGCTATATAACATAAATGAAATTTTGAGAAATTTTTGTTATTCATGATTTCATGCTGATAACTCTAGAGAATAGAATTATTTTAGTATTCTTAAGCTTATATTTTTATTATAATCTTAGTAATTTATATTTATTTTATCCCAAATTTATTATGTTATCCCAAATATGTAAGGTAATTATGTTATTGGAAAAAAAATATACTATTATATACATATACTAAAACAAAAGGGGGTTTTACTGTTACCGTAACAGTGATGAACAGTGTTTTTCCTCTCCTTCCCTCTCATTTTTTCGTTATAGCTACAGTGTCGTGCAGTAATGAATAGTAAAAAAAGCCGGTTTTCGCGCCCCTCGCTACAGTCATGCACAGTAACCAACAGTGCATGCGCCCCGTTTTTCGTGCTCTTTCTAAGTGTTCCACAGCCTCGAACAGTGCAAAAGTTTCTGCACAGTGGAATTACCGTTTTGCCCCCCTCTCCTTGGCTGCCGAATGGGTGCTTCAACCTTGGAATAGTGCATGGACGATTTTGCCCTCCAACCCCTTATTTGCCCTTTCTTCTTCCTGCTGCCGCCCATTGCCTCTTCCCTTTCTCTCTCTATTTTTTTCATTCCTCCTTCTCTCTCTGCCGTTCGCTCTCTCTCTCTCTCATGTTCTTACAACTTTTGCTCTCAAAACCCCATTTCTCCCTTTCTCTTCTACCTTTCACCGCCGATTCTCCTCCTTTATTTTGTGTTTGTGTATTTTCTATTTTCCTTCTCTCTCTCTCCACTGCGCTGCTTCTCTTTGTGGTTTTCATCTTTGGATTTTCGGCGTCCAAACCCTCCATTTTCGGTTCTTTTTGCACTGATGGCCGATCATTCTATGTTTGTTGGTTTGATTTGTATTGTTCACGGTTTTTTTCGTTTGGGTGTGTTTGTTCTCTCAAATTTTCGAAGTTCGGTCTTTGTTCATTGTTCTTGGAATATTTTTTTTTTTGGAAATTATTTTTGTTCCGAAAACTTTTGAGTTATTTTTTTACTGGGTTTTGTTTATTTCATTTTTTTGCAATGCTCACTTTTGATTCTTGATTTTTTTTCCCCCTATCTCCGAAGCCTAATTTTTGAATGTTGCATTATTTTTTTCCCGGCCAGATGTCTTTTATGTTGAAAATGTGGATGCTCATCCTTATTGTGTTGTTTTATTCTTGCATGTTGTCTTTGTTACGATTTTTTTTTCCCTCAGAATTTGGGGGTTTTCGTTTGAGAACCCTAATTTTTTATTGACGGTTCTCCCCCCCCCCCCCCTTCCCCTTTTTCGTACAGTATGTATGGTGGGAGTGTAAATTTTTTTTCGGATTATTACTTTTTCTCTCTCGAAACCCTTTTTTTTTTTTTTTTTTCCACCGTTCTGTATTTTTTTTCCCTCTTTTTTGTGTTCGGTACATTTTTTGTGGCGCAAGTATTGATTTTACTCTTGAGTATGTTGTTTTTTGCATTCATTGTTGTTTTACTTTGGTTTTTTTGGTTTTGTCGGTCTTGGCTTTCGATCTTTACTCTTAAAACGGTTCTTCTTTTTTTTTTTTTTTTGAGTATTTTTTCGTCTGTGTTTTTTCATTTCTTCCACCAAAAGCAGACAGAATAACCTAAACAAGAGCTTTGGTATATTGAAGATTTTTTTTTTGGGTTTATTTCGGTATTGTTTCGGGCTTTTTGGCTTTTGTTCATTTTTTTTGGTGGTTTTTGCAGATTGGCATAAAAATTGTGACGAAATGGACAAATGCAACTATGAAGAAGAACGTTCAAGATTTTTTCTCCCTTGATTTCTAAATCTGTAATTTTTTTCTCTTTTTCTCCTCGGGTAATATTTTCTTCGTTTTTCTACAGATTTTGATATAATCTGTTTACCGTGTATGATGTTTTCTTATCGATGTTTTTTTTTCTGTTTTAAGCATCTGCTCCGAATTTATTAATTACAGTATATGATTATTTAGTTTGCTTCAAACTAGGTTTTAAATTTTTTTAGTCTTTGGTTACGTGGTTATGATTACAATTTTTCAAGGCTGACTTTAACATTTAATGCTTTTATATCACATTTTTTTTTGTTTGCCTGTTGTGATTTTGTGATTTGTTAGATGGCTTTCTGGTACTGTTCATTGTTCTTTTGACTGAGCTTTCTTCCCGGTTACACATCTGTCATTAATGCAACTCATTATGTAAATTTTTTTCCCCTTATCTGTTATCTCCAAATACCTTCGTCCCTCTCTCTTCCACCGACTTTTCTCATTTACTTAACCCTGTTTTCTTAACGAATTCTTTTCATTTATTGTTTTACCCCTGTCCTGCACTATTAAAACTTCTGTAAAATCCTCTTAACTGCTTTGGTTTGAATCCTGTTTGCCTCCTCTGCAAACCTGCTCTGTTATCCAGGTACTATGTTCATTTAAGACTCTTATTTAATATTCATAGCCGTTTTCGTTTTGTATGTTGTTAGTAATTCTTCAGTCGGTTTTCCTGTTGATTTACATATTTTGTCAATATGTTTATTATTGTAATGATATTGTAAAGGGATTGAATTTTTTTGATTCTCTGTTTTTTTCTCTTCTGTTTTTTTATTTTCATAACTACTTTTTTCACCCTTTGCCGTTTCCTCTTCTCACAGTGTATATAGTTGCTTCTCTTTTATGTATAAATGTTCTATAAATATTATTTAAATAGGTTATATAATTATGTTATTTGTGATAAATTGATTGTTTTGTATTGTCTCTCTTCTTCGTTTTTTTTTCCCTCTTTTCCTCTATTCTGATTTACATATTCACTTAGTCTGAACATAAATATTTCCCCTCTGTTTTTTTATTTTCATCACTGCTTTTTTCACCCTTTGCCATTTCATCTTCTCACAGTATATATAATTGCTTCTCTTTTATGTATAAATGTTCTGTAAATATTATTTAAATAGGTTATATAATTATGTTATATATGATAGATTGACTGTTTTGTATTGTCTCTCTTCTTCAGTTTTTTTTTCCCTCTTTTCCTCTATTTTGATAACGTATTCTGTTAGTCTGAATATAAATATTATTCAAACAACTTATATGATTATGTTATATATGATAGATTGATTATTTTATATTGTGTTTTTTCATCGTTTTTTTTTCGCTCCTTTTTCCTATTCTGATTTGCATGCTGTGTTAATCTGAATATAAAAATTATTCAAACAGGTTATATGATTATGTTACATATGATAAATTGATTGTTTTCTACTGTGTTTCTTCTTCATTTTTGCCCCTGCTTTCTCTTATTCTGATTTAGGTGTTCTGTTGGTCTAAATATTTTGACAAAAAAGTTTCGAAGCCCAGGTTTTATATGCTATGATGATCTCTATTTAACTAAACAATAATGCATATACCAGATTTCTTCTTTCATTTGGTCTATGATGCAGAATCTGAAATTATTTATAGCATCCGTTATATATACTGTTTGACCATCTTTTACTGTTGCCGTGGGTGTTTGGGATTTGGGTTAAATTTGATTTTGTTACTATATAATAGTATCCATTCCATATTGCTAACTTCATACTATTCTAATATTTTAAAACTTTTCTACTTTTTTAACCTATTGATACTGCTATTCCTATTTGCTGTCTCTCTATTCTCTCTCTGTTTGATGAAACCTTCTCCAGCCTGTGCCTCCCGGTTTTTTTCTTCTTTTTTTTTTTTTGACACATTCCCAAACATCTTACCTGGCAGCTATTAAAGATGCTGTTGAATTGTATTATGATTATCATTAATAGATGCTATTACTGAGATCTGAGCCTAATATATAATATTTTAAAAAATTATTTATATTAGTTTTTTGTAGTATATATGTATATATGTATGTATTTGGTTATATATTTAGATTACTTATATAATTAAGTAATCATTCTGTTATTTCATTATCTTTTATTATTATTGGTATTCCAAGTTAATGTGTTGTTTTATACTTAGATTTTTCCCTTTGTTTGTTTTTTCGTCCTATTACCCGAGGAGAATTTTTTTTTTTTTTTTCAGTGTGTTGTTGTAATATTTAAATTTCGTTTAGGATTTTTTGTATTTAAATAATTTTATCATTAGAAATTATTGTAAATTTATTTGTATGCTTTAAGTTTTTTTATTATGTAATTCCATAATTGTTATTTGTATCAGTAAATTTTTTTTCCATGTATAATAATTGATGATTAATTATTATGACTTAATTTATTCATGATTTAATTAGATTAATGTAAATTTTTCTTAAAGCCAATAAATCTATCACAAAAAAATACAAATCTCTGAGAAGAAAAAAAAACCACAAAATGGATGTTGTGCTACATAACAGTTTAATGAAATAGGCTTTTGTAATAATGTCCATTTAATTTTTTTTTAAGTATAAATTGATATTTTGTTTAGGAACATAACTAAACATAATTTATTCATAATTTCATCAAATAAATCTAAGTTCTCATAAACAAACTTAAAAGGTTACATTTTGATAAATTGTTTTCTATTACCGACAACCAATTTGAGGGAAAAATTTTCCCCCACCCATACGAGATAATATTGTTAGGATAAACAATAAAATGTTTATAATTACAAATATATAATTTAAGAAAATTAAACTAATTTTCTTCAATTATTTTTAAAACATAATATAACACTACATGAATATAATAATATATAAAATTACTGATTACACAATTAATAAAAATTCGGATCAAAAATTAATAAACTTATAAAAATTACATAATACTCAATTGAAAAAAATTTCCTCAGCCAAAAAAAAAAAAAAAAAAAAACGGGACTTAAAATAATAAAAAATTTTTGATTGAACAAGGAAATAAAATTTTTTAATAAAACATTACCATACATATCAAATACAAAAAAACTAAATAAATTAAACTATAAATTAAACAACAATTTTTTACTCAATTAATTTTATTTACAATAAAACTTCGTAAATAAAATAATTTCTAGAATTAAATTTTAACAAAATTTACATGAAAAAAAAGACCACTAAATTTATTTACTTAAATTTGAGAATAAAATAATTAAAGTATAATATCAAAAAATAAATACTAATTAAAATTTTAAATTAACAAATATCCAATGAAAATTTCTAAATATAAATTTAGAATACAATACGTATATATTAAGCTCTACCCATCTTTTATTATCTTTTTTTTTTTCCCTCCGATAAAATTTATTACAAACAAAATATATTTATAATAATTGTACTAAAATTATTATAGATATTGTATACAAAGTTTTTTTTTAATTCAATTTAGCAAATATGTTATTTATTTTTCCATTTATTTATTAAGCAGATTATTGTAAATGTTATATATTAATATTATTCTCCAAAATTACATTCATTAAATATAAAACATACTTTTTTTAATTATAAATGCAATTAGTTTTTCCAATTTTTTTTTTATTATGTTTATTTAGTTTATTACATTTTTTTGCTGTTCACTTTTCAAATTTTTTTAATTATTTATCATTTGTAGTCTTTTGTTAATACATTTTATGGCAGTAAAAAACTTATGATACTAAATGTTTCATTTTGAGTTTAATATTTAATATTATTATATATTATTATTTCTTTTTTTATTGATTCTAACTATGTTGTATAATTTTTTTCCTATGGATAATATTTGTCTGTTAATACTATTTTGTATTAATGTTTTTATAATTTATATTAAAAAAATGAAATCAAGCAAAATGAAAAGAAAAACGAATAGTAATAACAATTATTTAAACGTTCAAAACGTAATAAAAAACAAATTTGTATAAATGATAACGAAGCATCCACATCGACAAATTCGCATTTTCAAAGAAATGAATTTGAAGAATTAAATACAAATATTATCATTGGTGCTCGAAATAGATATATTCAATTATCTTCAACTCATAACATTGGCGAAGAAACATCAATTTCATCTTCGGCGGACCACAACTTACCATCAATTGAAGAAAGTAATTTCTTCATCTTAAATTCTTTTATTTTTCCTTTTCCACTTATAAAATTTATAACAATTTTTTTACTAACTGTTTTCTTCCTCCTTTTTTTTCCCCCACACAAATTTTTTATATAGATATAAATAATGCATATATTGATATTGGAGATTGTAATTATAAATGTCAATACTGTGTAGCATTATTTTGGAAAAATGAACAAACACAAAATACATATCCACCAAGATTTTCTTTATGCTGTCAAAATGGAAAAAATTATAATCCCTTTAAGAAAAAAAAACACCACCAATTTAGACGAACTTTTAAATTATTATGGAGGACCCTTAAGTGCAAATTTTAGAAAAAATATTAGACTTTATAATTCTATGTTTGCCTTTACTTCATTCGGAGCAAATATTCAATCAGATATTAACAAATCATCTGGACCATATATTTTCAAAATTAGTGGACAAATTCATCACTTAATAGGATCTTTACTACCAATTAAATAATCATCCAAAATTTGCTCAATTATATATTTATGATACAGATAATGAAATTCAAAACAGAATAGCAACATTTTCAAATAATAATGATACAAATAATTTAAATGAGATTATCATTAAAAATTTAATGATGATGTTAGATGAAACAAATAAATTAGTCCAGCTCTTTAGAACCGTTAGAGATGTTTATAAAAATAGTGAAATATCATCAATGAAACTAAGATATAATCGGTAGACGACAAGGAGATAGTACACAATATGATCTTCCAACTTCAACAGATATAGGCGGTTTAATTGTTGGAGACTTCGGCTTATATGAGAACGGTAGAGATATTATTATTCATAGTCAAACTGGAGAATTACAAAGAATTAATAAACTTCATCCATCATATATGGCATTACAGTATCCCCTATTATTTCCTTATGGAGAAGATGGATATAGAACTAATATAGGATGGAATCCCAATTTTACTGGTAAACAACCACGTAGAAATCGAATATCAATGAGATCCTTCTATGCATTTCAATTTCAACAACGATTACATGAAGGAAACACATTACTTAGAGCTGGACGATTTTTCAACAAATATTGTAGATAGTTTTGCTTCTATTGAAGAAGATCGTTTAGATTATGTTAGACAAAATCAAAATAATTTAAGATCTGAGATTTATAAAGGTATCCAAGATGCTATAACTAGAGGTGATACAAATGCGGAAGCAATAGGAAAAAAGAATTATTTTACCATCTTCTTACACTGGAAGTCCAAGATATATGATTCAAAATTATCAAGATGCAATGGCGATTTGTAGATATTATGGAAACCCTGATATATTTTTAACATTTACATGCAATCCCAAATGGCCAGAAATCAAAAGAAATTTTAAATATAATTCCAGGACAAAAATCTGAGAGACAGACCAGATATTATAAGTCGAATATTTAAAATAAAATTAAATCATCTATTAACTACAATAAAATCAGGCGATATTTTTGGAACTATAATAGCAGGTGAGTTAATTTATTAAAAAAAAAAATCATTTGATTATTATTATTATTATTATTATAATAGATTTAAAAACTAA
>CM046362.1:162679-183558 GCA_025413025.1 Ficus hispida
TTGAAGGAGATAAAAAGGTCCAACTTTTACATCCCTAGGTCGGTTTCACACGGAGAGGTATGGTCACTGGAGATTGTATGATGAGAGATTCCAACCGATGTGTTTCGAATCTAATCAGTAATCAGGTAAACTCGGGAACAAAACATTTGGAACAACGTTGTTGTGATTTGATAATTTCCTGTAAGAATGTGTGTGTGGGGTTTTTTTTTTTTTTTTTTTTTTCCCCCTGTCTGGTGCCATTGCTTTGAAACTACTACAATGCCATAATAAATTGATTAATCGATGTGCTATCTGGCTTTACCATTTAGGTGTTGAGGTGGCTAGTTGTGATCATAGAACAGGAAAACGCTATCATCTTTGAAAAGGAGGGAAAGAAAAGGGATCATTTTCATATCACCCTTGAACTTATATCACCTCACTTTACCTTCTAAATTTTATGAACTCACGCTGCCCTTGAATTTGAATTTGACCACATTTTACCTATTATTTAGAATCAGTTAAAAACAATGGAAAAATAGGAGAATTAGTCTTATAGTTTATTCTGTTAGACTTTTGCTAAAAGCAAACGAAAAAAGATCACATGACTTCAATTAACTCTTTTTTTTGGGTCTGTTTTTGATTGAAATTCTAATGGAAGGGATAAAGTAGGGTGAAATTCAAAGTTTAGGCGGTAAAGTGAGATCTTTTTAAAGTTCAGGGGACAAAGTGAGAGTGGTCTTATATTTAAGAGACATAAATAGAGAATAATTCAAAAAAAAAAAAAGAGATTTATAAATACAATTATGTTGCTAATCACTTGATTACCATAATAAATAGAGAGAATAGAGAAAAAATATTTAGTTAAAAAGTTTTATAATAGGGGTCACATTTCTTAAAATAATTTAGAGAATTGTATGAAAAATAAAAATTGGGCCATATTTGGAAAAAAAAAAGAGGAGGATTAGTTTTTGTGTGGGGGAGAATATATATATATATATATATATATATTATATATATATCAAGGAAAAACGTTTAACCTGCAAGACTCTAAACAAGGAACTAGAAACAAAAAAAAAAAAAAAAAAAAAAGTTTGCAACATGCATGTTGAAATGCAGAACACAAATAACTAGCACCAGATAAAATTCAATGTCCCATGAGCAAACAGATTTTGAATCTATGGATTTTAGGTGTCATCTTCGTGTCTTGGTTAATTTGGAAATTCGAAACAAGATTATTTCAAGATAAATTAGCACCACGCAACAGGCTTTACTTTTTTTTTTTTTTTTGTGGCATCTTATATAAGAAGCAGATCCCCTAGATTCTTGAACAATGCATAACTGTGTGTATGATCTCTTGATTCTCAAGATGTTTCATGAACCAAACGCCTGCTAAAGCTCCCCGGATAATCGAAATACAATGGGTTCCACCTCCTTCAAATTGGCTGAATGTAAACACAGATTGTGTTGTAAATGGATCTACTAGAATGACAGGTTTTGGAGGAATATTTCGTACATACAGAAGATTTTGTAAAGGTTGCTTTTCATTTCCACTTGGAGTCCTGTATGAAGTTGAGCTTATAGGGGTTTTTTGTGCTATCGAGTTTGTTAATCAATATATTTGGAATTACCTTTGATTCAAGTGTGATTCTATATATGTAGTTAATCTACTTAATTCAAATAGCAAAATGATGCCATGGCGTTTTCTGACTTTAGGAACTGTGCAGTTAACTACCTGGACACAGTTATTTATCATGTATCATATATTTTCGGAGAAGGGAACTAAGTTATGGATAAGTTGGCAACTCAAGCCGTACATATGACACAATCTACTTGGCGGTTTAATGCTCCTTTCTTTTGTGATGCTGTAGTAGCAAAAGATTTGGTTGGTCTTTCTAGTTATAGATTTCGTAATTAGTTACTTGGTGAAATTGCACTTTTTTTCGATGGGAATGCCCATTTATTTTGCATCTAGCCGACCATATTGGTAAGTATGTACTCTTTTTCCCCTCTAGGATTTTACCCTTTTTCCCTCTATGATTTTTCCCTTTGGGTTTTGCCTAGAGGGCTTCTAATGAGACATACTTGAAAGCTACTCTCCAGGAGAGAGTTTAGGCTTTATTTTATGAGATTGCTTTTCGGCTATTATTATCACTAGGTCCATTAGTCAAGTTGTTTCTTTGATTCCTTGTTTATATTTCCCCATCCAAAGTAACTCTTTTGTAATTTTTCATTTATATTATTAATAAATTTGAGCAATAGAAAAGTATTAAGGGTGTTAAAGGGATACCAATCTAATCTGAATGTCTTGGTGCACCTGTTGATTTTTGTCCTCATCATTCATTCAAAAAGAAAAAAAAAAAATGCAAAACATAATGACTGATAATATATACACGTATATCTACAGCTGTAAAAAATTAAGCTTCCGAATTCACAAGTTTGTAAAGTTGTAAAATTAAATTGTGCTCTTATATCTCAAAATAAAATTAAGGTGTGAGCTGCTAATAAAAAAAAATATGAGCTATTTAAAAAAGAATGTCATGTTGATGGATCCAAGTCATAGAATTAAACTAAGTGGAAACATAATTTATTTCGAACCATTATATTAATTTGTGACGGTTGTGAAATTTATGGATTATTAACTTGGATTGGTACCGTTTTCTGTGAGGAAAAAAAAAGAAAAAAAAGAAAAAAAAGAAAAAAGATTAGCACCGTATCAACCAAGGCTTAGGTTTTTTAAAAGCCCCCAAACATATAAGGAGTGGCCCTTCTGTCTATTTTCTCACACTCTTATATAATAAATTATATATTACTAAATTACCCTTATTAAAAATTATTTTAAAGACAAAAATATTTTATAAGGTTATTTTTTACACACCCCTAATAACTAAAAATTAAACTCTTTCAATTATAATAAATATTAACACTTTAAATCATACTTAATTAATAAAGAAACTGTATTTTTTTAAATATGTTGCGTTACTTTTTTTTCCCCCCCCCTCTAAACTCTTGGCCTCTAAATAAGTAAAGTAACTTGGTATTAAAAAGGAAACAAAAAAAAAAACTTAGGATTTGAAGTCGCAAACAAAATCCATTACCGATAAGGAAAGAGGAAGAAGAAGAAAGAAGAAGAAGAAAAAGAAGACGACGAAGACGTAGAGATGTGTACTGGGAAAAATTTGAAAAAAAAAAAAAAAGGGTTCATACGAAGGGGAGATTACTATGGGTGGGTTTAAAAGGGTAAAAATTACATTTAGTTAGAAGAAGTATTTTGGAAAAACAAAAGGAGTGTAACAAGTAATATTTTTTTTATTTAAACTTTTATTGGTGGGTGATTTAAAAAAGAGAACATGAAAAATAAATAATGGGGTGGTCAATAGACCTTTCCAACATATAAATAATAAATACACCGTGACTACAAGAAAAAAGATTAAAAAGGACATTTGGATGATGAAACTTTATTATGAAACTTAATCAAGAGAAAGCCATGGGTGAGCCGGAGGGGTGTATGAACAGATAATTTAATATCATCATCATCATTATTATTTTTCTGAATATAACTTCCCTTCTAAAACAAAAAATGATCCATTCTGTCTTGTTTCATTTGTTTTGTTTTTGTTTTTGTTTTTGTTTTTTTGTTATTTTCAGAAATGACCCATAAATTATACTTTTAGTTTGAACTTTGTCTTTTAACTTTTAGTTTTATACGTCACACTATCTCAAACTTTTATATTATTATAAAAACGACTCTTATATTGATAGTTTGTTAAAAACTGAATAGTAATTAAAACTTTCAAATTATGTAAGTTTTAATTAAGGTTAAAATTGTAATAAATATTTTATTAAGGAAGCTGTACCATAAAATAGCTTTAAAATATCTTGATTAAAGTACTGTATGCTTATAAGATATTTTTGACTCAGGTATAAATTCCTTCTAAAATATTTTTGGTTATGACTTTACTCATAAATAAAGATCATGTGATTAGAACATGTTCAAATTCTATATAATTTTTTTTATGATATTAATAGAATGACTGCTAGTGTAATAATAGAAACGTTCAAGGGAATGTGATACATAAAATAAAAAATTAGAGACTAGCATAAGACACAGTGTATAATTCAGGGACTATTCATAAAATATATATATATATATATATATATATTTTGCTTCTCTTATAATTAATATGTCTTTGGACGTCCGTTCTAGAAAGCCAACCTCTTTCTAAAATAGATTTTAAGCGTGCCTTGTACAGCAACTGGAATCCATGATCGCAAACATCCACAATATTTTAGAAATTTCAACTGAAATTTTTGTATTTGAGGGGTATCAAAATATCTTTTAAGTGTAATATCTTTTCCAACAAAATGTTAGGAAAATATCATTAAAAATATCGATATCAGTAAGCGTAGTACAATTTTTATAAAATATCGACAAAATATTTGAAATTTCCGTTTTGAAATTTCATAAATTTCGGATTCCTATCATTAACCATCTTTTTAAGCATGCTATAATTATTTTCTATTTTTTTAAAATAAATGGTGATAAAGAGCAACTAGCATGCTATAAGTATCTTAAAAAAAAAAAAAAGAGATAAAAAAATAAAATACTTTATAAAAGCTGGAAGAGTATGTTCTTCTGAACTTATACAAACTTTGCCAAATTTTCTATTTATGAAAATACATTGAGAAAATATCAACAAATCTATATATAACATGCATGTTCACAACTATATTTAACTCTATTCAAATAACATGTCGTGACATAAATATTATTCGAATTAGGATGACACCCAAATCATATTTGAACCTTATAAGACTTTTTTTTGATATTGAGATATGTGAAATATAATATGTTTCTTGTGTAAAATTTATATATTTATGTTTTTTTTAATATTCATACTATCTTAAAATATTAAAAAATATTTTAAAGCAAATTTCTATAACTTCTGTTATTTTTTATGATATTTCTACTTACATCGATAATATATCGAATTTTCTGTGAAATCTTACAGCCGATATTTCCTTTGGTACTGATATATTTATCCTTGCTGAAATCTAAAGAAGAAAACATTCAAAGGTTGGTCCTCCAACGTAATCTGCCTAGTCCTCAGTCAACAATGTGACTTCACAAGTGACGGAAAAAAGGAGAAGGAAGATACACGGGCATTGATGTGGTCTCAGAATTGGTAGCGTTGCATAAAATTTACTATTTGAAATCGTTGAATTGTTTACGTTACTGTATTCTCTTTTTAAAAAATAATAATAAGTGTATCATAACTTGTACAACTCCAAAGTTCAAATTTGTAATTTCTAACACCCAAAGGGATGGGATGTCAAAGAGGCATGAAGTCTTTATTAGGCATTTCCCTTTTGTCCATCTGGATTCAATTCCTATTATCTCCCCTTAGGTCCCGCTCCAGTTTTGACTGTTGAAACATAGTTTGGTGATGGTAAGATAGGCCTCGAGTGGACGACTGAGAGAAACTAGTACAAAGGATCTGTCTTTACCATATCTAAGGAAAGAAGTTCTTGCTTGTGGAGCTGTAAACCTGGAAATGATAGGGCTACCACCTGATTATTTTATTCACAAAAAAAAAAAAAAGAAAAAAAAAGTAATTTCCAAGTTACATTATGAAAAATATTGTATTCTTGACCTGTCACCAAAAATAATCCGTGATCAACAAGGCAAACATGGTGGAGAAGATGAGGGTGTTTTTTGATATCTTTCTTTAATTCAAAACTACTTTTTTGCTATTCACATATCTAAATATCTATAGTAAACCCGAACTTTAAAAATCCATAACTTTATTATTTTAGTCCAAATGAGATGATTTTAAAAAATATATATATATATATATATAAAATTTCGAGAGTAATAAAATAAGATCTATATTGATATATATATATTTACTGAACATATTTTAAGATTTTATATTTTTTTTTTACTTCAAATTATTTTTTTAACTAAACGCATATTTTCAAAATTCAACTCGTCTCCTATTCAAAACGTCTCCAAAACTCCATCTCCAATATATCACCCTGATTTGCAATTTTACATACTAAACATAGACCTAGGCTTTTGTTATGATGACTAAATTTAAAACCATATGGTTACATACTAAACATAGACCTCAACAAACCTGTCCACTAGTTCTCACTATACTAACTCCGATGACACTACGATTGGTGATGGCAATGGTCTCTCTATCACTTATAAATGATCTGTGCAATCCGCTCTTCTTCTTCTTAACCTTTTCACTTCTTAGATGTTATTTGTGTCCCTGCCATGAAAACAAATTTAATTTATGCACCTAAGTTTTGCCTTGAAAATAATGTTTCAATTGATTTTAACCCAATTCATTTTGTGTGAAAGATCTTCGCAGAGGGTAATACTCTTATGAGGGATAACTAAAGATGACGTGCATATATAACTGGCCAACGCACTCTTTCAACAATAAACTATTGACTACATTCTCTTGTGTCAAAACCACATTTTCCTAATTGCACAACCATTTTAATTACCTTTTTTAGAAACTTCTTCATCATCTCATGTCTTCCAATAGTTCAGAGTCGTTTTTTCCTTGTGTCATTGCAATTAGAGAATAATTAACCATTCTTTGAATCATCTTTTACTAGTTTTACACCACTTGAAAACGATCTATTTAGATGTCTGGAGTTCACCTACTTATTCTCAAGATGGTTTCAAATATTGTATTCTTTATACTTGTTATATTTGTTTTACAATCATATGGTTTATTTGTATATATACTCCCTGAACTTTTTGAATTTGACAATTTAGTCCCTAAATTTTTTTTTGACAATCAACTCCTTGAATTTATAATTTTTGGTAATTTAGTCCTTTTTTGCTGAAATTCTAAAAAATTTGAATGGTTTTTTACACATAACTTGCACATTATAATCCAAGAAGAGCATTGTTGATCATTTTTGTTTAACTTAACTACAATCTCCTTTGAAAATTTTAACCTTATTTCAAATTATAATCAAACATAAACCTAAACTTTAAAAGAAATTTGTATCGAAATTAAGCATAAATGATCATCATCGTCCCTTTTGAGCTATAATGTGTAAGTATTGTGTAAAAAATTATCTTAATTTTAATGAATTTAAGTAAAAATGACTGAATTATCAAAATTAGAAGTTCAAGTGGTTGATTGTCAGGAAAAAAAAAAAAGGTTTAGAAACTAAATTACCAAATTTAAAAAGTTATAGGGATATTCATGCAAATAAGTCCTCTTTTTAAATGTTTTTTCAAAAGTCCATTCACTTCTTGAAAGCTTTTTCTTCTTCTTCTTCTTTTTATCTTTTTTTTTTCCTCCTAGGAAATAGTATCATTCATCTCACCTGGTCTCCGCCAACCTTTCATTTCTTTGGGATGAAGTAGTAGAGGACGTTCTTTGAATATTTGGTTTGACTTGTTATGTATACTATTTTATAGATTGATTAAACCAAGGTTTTTCAAAATTATAAATGATACAATTTTTAATTTGGTTTGAATTATTCATTTTTCTTTTGTTTCTCATTTAATTAGTATACTAGTTGTAGGCACGTGCCATGCACATGCATCAATTTGTTAAAAAAAAATAATTATGAGGTATTATGAGAACATAGTTGTTTAGAGAATAATAATGAGAAAACATTTAAGTGGTTAGAAATTGAAGAGAGGTTAGAAAATTACATAAAATGTTAATTGAGTGGTACTATGAGAAAATAGTAGTTGAGACCAAAAAAAAAAAATTTGAGTAAGGATGCAATTAAAAAAAATTATTTCACTATGAGCAAAAAAGAATGAAAAATATAAATATAAAACAATGAAAGAAAGCATACAAAAAAGAGATCAACACGTGAACGAAAGTGAATAATAATTTAAAAAAGTACAAACAACAAAATATATACATCAAACATTATGAAAAAATAGTAATTGAGAATCTAAGATGATCATGAAAAAAAAAAGAAGGATGTTGAGAGAATTTTTTGAATGAAGTAAAGGAGGAAAAAGTTTTAGCAATTGAAAAAAAAAAAAAAGATAGAAAAGGAAAAGGAAAAGGAAAAGAATGAAAGAGAATTTAAAAAAGAAAGAAAAAGAGGCAATGACATATGTCAAAAGAAACAAAGAATTTTTGACTTTTAATATATATTAAGTTTCTGTTTGGTTCGCCAATAGAGATGAAATTTTTTAGTTGGAGTTGGTTGATTTTTTAAAAATTAGTTATAAATTTTGTTAATATTTCAAAAAAAGATAAAAATTAAGATGAAAAAAATATAATTTAATTAGAGTTAAACTTAAATGTTAAACAAATTATAAATTCTTTAGGCACGTCTGCCCTAGAAAGCCAACCTCTTTCTAAAAAACGTGCGTTGAAGAAGACAACACCCAATGGTTGGTCCTTTAACGCAATCTGCATATAGCATCTGTTATAAGAATCTGACTCTACAAGTAAAATTCTTCCTACACGATGTCACCAAGAAGTGACAGTAAAAAAGACAAGGAGATTAAGGGAAAATTTTTCATAAGAGAATAGTGACTTTTTATGATGCTGTCATGATACTGGTATTATAGTCAGTGACGGAGTTATATCTCCGTAAAGCTTTTCGGTACTAGCCACTTGTTGACCGCTTTAACCCTAGCAGAATCGGCAGAAAATTCCTTCCTTCGGAACCACGTGGCCTAAGAAATGAACTCTTTCCAGTCAAAATTCACACTTCGTGAACTTTGCATAGAGTTGATTTTGTCTTAGTGTCTCCAAAACAATCTGCTCGTGGTCTTCCATGGATTTTGAGTATATTAGAATATTGTCAATAAGGACGAGAACAAACTTATCTAAGTACTCGTTGAATACCCGATTCATAAGGTCCATAAAAGCAGCTAGTGCGTTAGTTAAACCAAACGGCATGACGAGAAACTCATAGTGCCTGTAGCGTGTTCGAAAAGCCATCTTAGGAACATCCGTTTCCTTGATTCTAAGTTAGTGGTATCCCGATCGTAAATCAACCTTCGAGAATACCGCTGCTCCCCTAAGTTAATCAAAGAGATCATCAATTCTAGGGAGAGGATACTTATTCTTGGTGGTGATCTTGTTTAGCTCACGATAATCGATGGACATCCGCAATGATCTATTTGACAAATAAAACTAGTGCTCCCCAAGGTGAATGGCTTTGTTGAATGAATCATTTATCCAACAACTATTGCAACTGCACTTGCAATTCCCTAAGTTCAACCAGTGCCATACGGTAAGGTGCCTTGGATATTAGTGCTGATCCGGTCAATAGCTTGATCTCGAAGGAAATCCCCTGCTCAGAAGGAAGTCCTGGTAACTCTTTGGGAAAGACATGCACATATTCCTTTATAATTGAGACATCTTCTGGCTTTAACTCAATCTCTTGCGCTTTGTCCACCATGATAGCTAAATATCCTTCGCATCTATTACTCAACATCTTCAATGTCTTCAATGCTGACACCAGCCTTGATGATGAATTCTGTGACTGACCATAAAAGTTGAATTCCTTCTCACCAATGGGACTAAACATAACACAACACTTCTGACAATCAATCTTAGTGTTGTACTTTCCTAAGAAATCCATTCCTAGGATAGCATCATAATCTTGAAGCTCTGTAATGACCTACTTTACGTAGGCCATTACTATACTTATTTTACTTAATTACTTAACCTACTTGACATTGCGGAAAAAAACTGAATAAAATTTTTTTTAACTTAAAACCTAACTCAACCACGTACTTATATATATATATGCGTGTGTGTGTATATATATATACCCAATTAAGTATTGGAGTTTCAAAATTATTTTAACACATTGCAAAATTGTACTAAGTAATAAATACAAACATTATATTTCAAATGCGTAGCGGTATCCAACTCGAAGTTTCATAGCTAGCCGTGCCATGCCCCACCATCTTGCATCAAGTATTGCCAATAGTATGTTTACCTACAGCATAAACATAAGTCATGAGCTTTCGCTCAGTAAGTACAATTATCATTCCGCAAAACAATCTTAATAAACATATGCATGATTTGATTATGCTTCTTAATTAAGCTTTCTTCGTTAATATATATTTGTGGACCCCTTGCTTAATATGAGTGTACGTACTATTACACACAACCATGGAGTGATTGGGGCGGCCGGCGCAGTCCAACTCAAACCATAGACTATACCCGCCCTCATGGCATGTCAGTACGACACGAGAAAACTTTCTTATCATCATACTTGAAAACAGTTTCTTAAAAACAGTCTCATACCTGAAAACAGTTTCTTACTTGAAACAATCTTTTGAAAACAGTTTCGTACTTAAAACTCGATCACATTCTTACCATGTGATTTATCATTAGTGAGTATGCTTTCATGATGCCATAACATAGAACATAAAGCATATGTATCACATACATTAATGCATGAGCTTTGAAAAACATGCAAAGCAGTAAAATATTTTTCTTATGCTGTAGACGGAGTTGTACTTGCAGGTTGTCCTAGGTTCTTGGTTTGCCATTCCAACGAGACACGACAACAGGTTACACTTCTGTTTCCAAATAGGACGTAAAATAAGAATCATCCTATCTTATTATAAACCATAACATGCAATGTTGGTATCCAATCCAACAACCATATGTAACCATAGATACAAGCCCAACATGTTAAATTGGTATTCATTTGGTTACTATGGGTAACCATGGTTACAAAGCCCAATATATAAATTTTGGTATTCTATCCGATTACTAGCCGTCATAACATTATTACCATATTTCAAATAACTTGGCCCATTTTATTCATGTTTTCCTTCTTCTCACAATATCTTATTGATTTTGTCTTTTAAAATCATTTGTAAAATTTCAATCTTTTAAAACCATTTTTGTAAAACTGTAGTTCCTTTTGAACAAAGGTAATAAATTATAAAATTCTGAAAACTTCTATTTGAAAAAAATCCCGTAAATTTAGTTGTCAATGCATGTGCAGGAATTTCCTGTACCATACACTGTTTTGAAAGAAATCTAGTTTTATCTTTAAATTAGTTTTGAATTTGAAAAAGTTTTCTCCTAAAAGTTGTATAACTCAACGAATCCTACAACTTTTGTTCTTTACTCAAAACCTAGTTCTGCCTTTAACCTATATGTTTTCCTTTTTGAAACTTCCTGGCCATGCATAGTGACTGGGTCGGCCAGGTTTGAGAATTCATAAAAACAGAAGCATTTAGAGCCTTTTTTTTCAACAAATGCTCAAGTTTTCCCCTAGGATTTTCCATTTTCTACAACTTTACAGTTATAACTTTTTCCAAATTCGGCTTCTAAGGGACTTAGAATTCGGTTTCCAAAAAACTGTCCCATTAATTTTTAAAAATCGGTAGTTTGTGTTTGTTGGTTTTTTGTTGGAAATCTCACACACACTACCTCAAACGGTCACAACCATGAGCCTACGTCAACATGCAATGTGTTGGATTTGTTTTTAACAAACAACCATACACTTATTTTCTTACTTGAAAAACATCAAATAGGTAACTTTACCTAGCTTACCAAATTGTGTTTTTAGGTTAGTTTCTTAACCTTTATACAATAATCATTTACAAACATCATCACTATCATCGTCATCATCATCAATCATAAAACTTCTCTACTTATGTATGTGAAGGTATTTTCACAATCACATAGAGGGCATACATAACTATCATATTCCTTCTAGGATATAAAATCACATTCATGCTCAAACTTAGCAATCAAGATATTCTAAACTTAGATCATGCATAAACTAATCACATCACAACCATAATAGGAAAAAAAAGGAGACATGAGCTTATGCTCTTACAACCCAAGCTTGAAATACACTTAAAGTTTCTTGAATCAAACTTAATGAAATTCTTAAGAGAAGGGTTAAGGATAATACCTCTAAAGCTAGGAGAATTTGATTCTAAATCCTTGTTGAAAGAATTATGCTCTCCCTTTTTCACCTCACAAGAACCGGCCATTCTCTTCACTTTCTCTCTCTCTCTCTCTCTCTCTCTCTTTTTTCTAGAGCTAGAAAAGAAAGTTGAAAGTGAACTAGAACTTTGAAAATTAACTAGGGGTCTACCACTAACTCACCACCCCTATTTATAGGTGGAAAAAACCAAAATTTTTAGAATTATTTTCATTTCAAAAATCCCCTTAATGTACATATTTGACCTTAAAAACAAAAATTTTATCTTCCACACCCCTTAGGTGGCCGGCCATGTGGAGCAATTTTAGCTCCCAATTAACTCATAACTATCCACTTAATTAATAATTCCCAAAATTTCTTAATTATCCATAATGAGGTGTCCACCAAATAGGGCAATATTTGGCACTTCCCTTAATATGTTGTCCATTTTCTTAATAATCCAGATAGTGTTATTACTGTTTTAACTATTAACAGTACAGTTATACTAGAATGCAGTCCAGAATTTATTTGTATTTAACTTGACTGCATATAGATTTTTCTTGGGACTTGAAGCTACTTAGTCCTTATTGCTCCAAATATTAAACCTGATTTTTCTAAAGTGGTCCCATGCCTTATTCTTACTTCTTCATCCGAAATGACAGTCTACCACAGTACAATTCCATACTACTTATTATACTGCAGTACCGTCTTAATCATATCGTAAATCATCCTGGTCAAACGATGACTGGAATAAAATCATAAATCCTTATTCTGCCTTTTTCATCAGAAGGCCCCATACTTAACTAAGTAAACTATTATTGAATCTTATAATGCTATAAAAACTTACATATATTCTGATAAATTAGATCATGCATTTCACATAAACATACATAGTACAAACTTTGATTCCTTTAAAAGGAAATCGTGAATCTGTAAAAAGGTTGGCTATCACAAGCTTAATCGCGATAAGATCCACGTATAACTCTCTGCCACTAATGACTACTAGAACATTTCGTACCCAATAGTTGGACAACAGAATTTCTCCTGACAGAAGGGAGGTTCTGAAGGGTTGATCTAATTTAACAGATTCTCGTCCTAATTTATGGGAAAACTCCATCGATTCAAATGAATGAGTAGCACCAGAATCAAATAAGGTGATCGCATCATATGTGGCGATAGAAATCTGACCTGTTACCACATGAGAAGTCCCAGTTGTAACATCTCCTTTTGTATGGGCGTGGATTCTGGCTTGTGATTCAGGAGCTTTTAATATTCCCTAAGCAATCGATAGGCCTTCGATCTTTGCTTGTACAACATGAAGCTGATTGCTTGAATTCTTTTTCGGGTACTACTGGTTCTGATTCTAATTGTTTGAGGTACAATTCCTGACAAAGTGGCCTTCCTTGCCATAAAGATAGCAGGCGTTTGTCCCCATTCTACATACTCCAAAATGCTTCTTCTCACATTTTGAGCACATGGGATAGTTATTACCCCCATTACCTTTGTTGTTCTTCTTCTGAGGGTAATTCCTCTATTGACCCTGGTTGGAAGCATTCCTCTTCCTTTTGTTCTTCCCGAACTACTTGGAATTCTGTGCAAAATTGCTAGTTTGGCCCTTCAAGTAAAATTCCTAGTTTTGTTTAGGCTGTGACTACTTCAACACAGCTTTCTTCTTCATCTTGACTTTAAAGATCTGAGCCCTCGCCTCCTTATCCTGATTGATCCAATACTCGGCTCTTAATAGCATAACTTATACAGTCAGCTACAAGGGTTGGAGGGCTACTTCTAATACTCATTTGCTTGACAATGTCTGTTTGGAATATCTTCGTCATTCTTCTTACTTTCTCTGTTTCATTTGGTATGAGTTTCAGACATAGGCAGGCTTGCTGTTTAAATTTCTTGACAGCTTCCAGAATTGTCATTGACCCTTGCTTTATACTATTAAGCTGATCTTGCTGAGTCGCAAGGATTTCCCTATTGTAGTACATCGTTCTAAATTCAGTCACAAAATCTTGCTAGCTCGTGTTTGCAATGTTTCTGTGCAGTTGGACTGTCATCTACCAATGTCGAGCATCCTTATTGAGTGCAAAGGAGGCACAAAGGACCTTTTAATACTTCGTGAGTCCTATAAAATCCAAAATTACTTAAATATCTATCAGCCAGTTATCTGCTTCTATTGTACACCTAAATCAGGCGCTTTCATACACCTAAACCACTCATACAGCAAGTCTTCTCGAACCATAGGCGGGTTCGCTTGTGCATCAGCTGGTGCGGCTGGTGCTAACGGAACTTCTGGATTCTGTGGAATCCTTTGATTGACCTCCGGTATATGAAGAGCTACTGGGATCACGGGATTGTTGCAGGGTGGAACTTCATTAGGATGAGGTATCTGATTCAGACGAGCTATCTAATCTCAAATCCTATTTGTTTCTTGTTGATGTTCTAGGAGTTGTTGTTGCAAGTCGGCTACTACCGTTGTGAGGTTAGGATCTTGTGGAACTTGGTTTGATTGGGTTTATGGGCGAACCACCTTTTAATTCCTATTTTATCACAAGAAAGGATATTGTTATACTTCTAATACCCATTCTTTCATTCACATCTTGTCATGTCATATCTTAGAAACATCGTAACTTATTATATCATATCGTAGAAACATCATATTAAAGATCCATCGTGATCTCATCATATCATATCATAAATTCATCATAAACTGGTCATGAGTACCACTTGATCATAAAATCATAACGTCATCATATATACAATATATAAACTTTGCCTTTCAATACATCATACGAAAAGAATATAGTCTTCCGACAGTGTTTAACGCTTGTCCGGTATATGTCAGGCCTAATATCTATACATAGTTAAGATGGACGTGTCCACTACTTTACCATCATATATATGTACAACATAAGGTCGAAAAGAATAAAAGAATCCAAACCCAGATCTAGACTGACTACTTCGTTATGTCGTCGGAAAAGACATCCCTCTCATCTTCGTCGTTAAACAGGATCTCTTCGGGATTTTCCTCCTGCTCCTCCTCGATATCTTCCTCATCATCACTAGTAATGATGATCACTGGAGGGTCATCTGGGTTTTCGTCTAGGTCAGCCGGATGATCAGCTGGGTCTATCTCCACATCATCCGCATCGGCATCCTCCTCCCGTGGAGGGATCCCCTGAATTGGTAAAGCTGGAATCGGTTCCTCCGGCATAAATGGACCTCCGTGGTAAACTGGCACCCCAATACATGCATCGTTGACTGCTATGAGTAGGTGATCATCCTTATACTCGGGTGCCTGCCCTTCTGGAGCAGCCTGTACCATATAAGCTATTATCTCAGCACCCACAATAGCATCTATCATCTCGTCCAATGTCATCGCAATCGTCGGTGGTGGTGTGAATTGCCCGACCTCAGGAGGTAGTCCATCCCTGAGAATGTGTAGGGCCTGCATCATAGGTCTATCCATATCCAATGGGATGTAGGGTAACATGGCATCTCGAAACCTCTGGTAGTAGTGACCCATGGATTCGTTCGGGTATGCACACCAGGCTGTGACGTAGTTGGCATATTGCCTCATATACATGTCGCGATATATACCGGGGTCACGATAATGCAGGTGGAGTCCCTCTCCAAGCAATGGCCTATATCGCAAAGTGATTAGGGCTTGAAAGTTCATCCATACATCTCAAGCAATCTCAGGGTCCCAAAAACTGAGCCACTATATATGAGCTTCACCGATCAAACGTCGACTAGCGAGCATAACTTGAAGATGCACTCCTATGTGACATAATCTAAATATGGTCTCCATATCGTGTAACCATTCGGCTAATGCTGCCACTCCTTGGGTTCCGTCAAAGGTATGTGGCTCCATACCCTAAAACATCAATGAAGCCTCGTGATCCTCCTCAATCTGATCTGGTTCCATATCTTTATCTATCATATTATACTTTGCATAATAAGTATACATGCAATAAGGTAAGAAAATCAACTTACAAAAACTGTGGCGCTGAGAGGAGAACTATGAAACTGGATGGCAGGAAACCTACTCTAATACCAACTCTGTAACGACCCGACTATGTAGGTCATTACCATACTTAACTTTGCAAAATACCAAAAATTTTTTTTTCTTTTTTCTTTTTTAACTTAAATTTAAAACCAACCTTAACCTCATACTTATATATATATATATATATATATATATACGTTTAATTAAGTATTGGACTTTCAAATTATCTTAACACTTCTAACAAATCATACTAATTACTAGATAACAGTATCATCAAATTGATATAACATAATGCAAACATTTTTAAAACACATGGCAGTATCCAATCAAAGTTTTCACATTCTGTCGTGTCATTCTCCACAGTCTTGCATCATACATTACCTGTAGGCTACTTACCTACAACATAAACATAAGTTATGAGCTTTCGCCCAGCAAGTATAACTTCTTTTTCTGCAAAACAATCTTAATAAAGAATGCATGAATCAATTATATTTTCTTATAAACTAATTATGCTTTCTTATGTTAGCATATTTTTGGGCCCCTTACATAACATGAGTGTATATACCGTGGTGCATAGCCATGGAGTGGTTGGGACGGCCAGTCCAATCTAACTCAAACCATTGAACAAACATGCCCACATACTTGAAAACTTGTTTTAATTCTTAAAAACTTTTTCATGTTTTGAACATACTTGAAAAAATGGAATCATAACTATTTCATACTTGAAAACTTGAATCTTTATTGTTTCATACTTGAACTCTTGGTCTTGTTCTTGTCATGTGATTTATGATTGGTAAGCATGCTTTCATGATGCCATAATAATAAAACATAAAACATATGCATCACATACATTAATGCATGAGCTTTGAAAAACATGCAAAGCAGTAAAAACATTTTTACCTATGCTGTAGGCGGAGTTATACTTTCAAGTTGTCCTACGCTCTTAGTCTATCATTCTAACAAGGTACGACAATAGGTTATACTTCTATTTTCAAACCAGGCGTAAGAATCATTCTACCACGTTACTCAATATAAATCATAACATATTCATTGATCAATAAGTCGGTCTCTAACCTGACTATCATCCGTTATAGAATATTTTTAAGTAACTTGGGCCTATTATTTTTATGTCCATTTTTCTCAAAAATACCTTGTTTTCTTGGAAAACGCCTTATTTACTTGGAAAATACATGGATTTCAAAATCAAGTATTATCTTGATTTAATACTTGAAATTGCCTTTTAAAAATCACTTGTGAAATTTCAAATGGATTCAAACCTTTTAAAACTATTTTTTGTAAAACTGTAATTCCTTTTTTTTTTTTTAACAGGGGTCATAAAATTATAAAATCTTGGAAACTACTTTTGAAAACAACCTTTTAATTTGGTTGAAAGTACGTGTGCAGGAATTTCCTGTGCCATGCACAGTTTTAAAAATCCAGTTTTATCATTAAATCGGTTTACAATTTGAAAAAGATTTCTTCACGAAAGTTGCCCAAAACTTAAATCCATCTTTAACTTGCCCATTTTTCTCCTTGAAAAATTATGGCCGTGTACAGTACCCGGGACCTATCAGTTTTGAAAACAAATTAAAACAGAGGCCTTTGGAGCCGCCTTTTTTTTTTTTTTTTTTTTCCTGTTTTCTACAACTTTGCAGTTATAATTTTTTCTAAATTCGGCCTCTAAGGGGCTCAAAACTGGGTTTCCCGAAAACTGTCCAAATTATTTTTTAAAACCGACGGTTTGTATTTTGTTGGTTCTTGTTTAAAAATTCATACACACTACCTCAAACAGTTAAAGTCGTGAGCCTACATCAACATGCAGCGCGTTGAATTCATTCTTAACATTCAATCATCCACTTGTCTATTTACTTGAAAAATACAATATTGATAACCTTACTAGCTTACCAAGTTGTGTTTTTACGTTAATTTCTTAACCAATATACACAAAGCATTCACATAACCAATAGACATAAAAGATCCATATTCAAACATGTGAGAGCATAATCACAAACACATGGTGAGCACACACATCATTAAAACTCATTCTAGAGCACAAAATCAAATTCATGCTTAGGGCTAGTAAACAAGGTAACCTAAGCATAGATCTAGCATAACCAACCATATAAAAGCCATAACATAGGAAAAATAAGAAACATGAGCTTATGCTCTTACAACCCATAACTTGAAATACACATAAATCCTTAATCTAAAACTTAATAAAATTCTTAGTTAGAGGATCAAGAGTAATACTTCTAAATTTTTGAAAGGTTGCTCTAGACCTTGGGATGAGAGAAATTTGCTCTACCACCTCCACTCCCACAACCGGCCACTCACTCTCTTCTTCTTTCTCTCTCTCTTTTTTTTTTTTTTTTTTTTTTTTTTTTTTTTTTTTTTTTTTTTTTTAGGGGCTTGAGAGGAAAAAGTTTGAAGAGAACTAAAAGTTTGAGGGTCTAACTAAATGGTTCAAGTTCTACCACACAACCCCTATTTATAGGTGAAAATTTCATAATTTCCCACAATTTTTTTTTCTAAAATTCTCCTTGAATTACACATTTGGCCCTAAAATGCAAGATTTTGCCTTCCATGTCCCCATGTTGCCCGGCCATGTGGAGGGTTTTGGATAAAAAAATCCTTTCATAATTATTCACATAATTCTTTCCATAATTTCAAAAATGCCCAAAATTAAATAATTATCTATGATGAGTTGTCCTCCAAGTAAGGCCATGTTTGGCACTCCCTCCTAATATGCAGTCCATTTTCTTAATAACCCAGATAGTATTAATATTGTTTTAACTATCAACAGTATAGTAATACTGAACTGCAGTCCAGAATTTATCTGTACTTAACTGGACCGCGTATAGGTTTTTCTTATAACTTGAAGCTACTTAGTCGTCCTTGCTCCAAATATTACTCATAATTATTTTAGAGTGATCCCATTTCTTATTCTTATCTCTGCATCCGTAATGACGGTCGGTCACAGTGTAATTTCAATACTGCTTATTATATTGCAATATCGTCTTATTCAAGTCATAAGTTAGCCTAGTCATAAATTGGCCAGGGTAAAACCATAAATCAGGATTCTGCCTTTTTCAACATAAGGCCTTACACTTAGCTTAATAAACTATCATTGAGTCTTATAATTTATAAGGACACAAACATATTCTGATAAATCAGATCATTCATTTCACATTGACATGCAAAGTACAGATTTAGATTACCTATGTATATAATGAAATCACAAGTCTGTAAAAAGGTTGGTTATAACATAATTGGCCTTAAAACACAATTTTTTTTTACTTCCTTGTCCCCCAAATAACCGACCATTTGGAGGGTTTGAGCCAAAAATAATCATCTTATGCTTATCTCTTTAATTCTTTCCATAATAACAATAAATCCAAAAAATTGTGTAATTATCCTCAATTACTTAGCCTCCAAGTATTGCCTTGTTTGGCCTACTTCCTACTGTGCAGTCCTTTTTCTTGTTTACCTAAATAGTATAAATGTTGTTCCAGCTAGCAACAGTCTGATGATGCAGAATTGCAGTCTAGAATTTATCTGCACATAACTGGACCGCATATATGTTTTTTCTTAGGAATTGTAGCCATTTAATTTTTATTGCTCTAAATTTTATTCCAGACTATTCTAGAATGTTCCCAATCCTTACTCTTAATTATGTATCCGTAATGACGGTCGGTCACAGAATAATTTCAATAGTGCTTAAAAAAAACTACAATACTGTCTTAATCATGTTATAAGCTATCATGGTCATTTATTGACCAGAACAACACCATAAAATCCTGATTTTGCCTTTTTAGCCATCAGGACTCTTATCTGATTTGATGAACTGTTATCGAGTCTTATTGCATTATAAGTACTCAAACATATTGTGATAATAAAATTATTAATTTCATATTGATATCCATAATTTCTATGAAATATCACGAAAACATATAGCACAGACTTAAATTCCTTTATATCTACGGAAATCACGAGTCCATCAAAAAGTTCGGCTATTACAAGTGATAAGTAATGTATCATTCCCTCGAGGATTGTCGTTACCAATTTCTGAAATTATATTAACTCTAACTGTATTTGAATAACGGAAAAGAGATTTTTAAATGAAAATAACAAAATAAGTAAAAAACAAAAGACTCAAGATACTAAAAATCTAGGATTTCCTTTTTCACCGAATTAATCATATTCAAATCCTCTAATCCAATTAATCAATGCCTATTCTCTATGTTGCTAGTGAATCTCTCTAATATATTCATTAATCTTTCTCAAGTATTAACAATTTATTATAATAAGCCTTATCACCTCTCATTCTTAAACGACATATCATAATTCATTAAGAACTAGAAATTCATGATGCTGCACAAGTTTCATAACTATCTCTAGCTTACGGTAATTTCATGACAGATTAAACAAGGGCTTAGTCAATTATCACTACTAAGTCTCAAATCAAATACCAAGTCATGCAAAAGTTGGCCAGAAATTCACAAGTATTAAGCATATATTAAAATACTCAACATAGAACTGAAATAGAACATCAATAAATTAAAAATAGAAAAACTCAAATAACCATAATCCAGATAGATCATATCTCTCGAAAAGAAAATTACTTCATAAATAAAATTGAAATCTACAAAATAAAGGTTTTATTATTCTCAAATTATAAAAATCAAAATATAAAAATAAAGCAAGAAAACCCAATTATGAAAATGTTACGAGTCTCCAAAACCTTCTCCTAAATTTTCTTCTCTCTCTCTTTTTTTTTTTTTTTGATGATTGATGATAATCTCTCCCTAATATTGTAGAAAACTAAATCTAAAATTTAAAATATTCTTTTTTCTTCTTTTTCTTTTTTGGTTTTCGGCTCCAAACAGCCAAACGCCCCTTCATGGAGCCCTAGGACTGCTTTTTATATGCCTCAGCCACTGACTTCACCCAGCCGCCAATTTCCCTTTTTTTTTAT